>ML986681.1:118250-183535 GCA_010094045.1 Lojkania enalia
CTGGGCCTGCTCTACGCCGACCAGGGGAAGCTGGCGGAGGCGGAGAAGATGTACCAGCGGGCGCTGGAAGGCTACGAGAAGGCGTGGGGCCCTGATCACACATCAACACTCGACACGGTCAACAACCTGGGCCTGCTCTACGCTGACCAGGGGAAGCTGGCGGAGGCGGAGAAGATGTACCAGCGGGCGCTGGAAGGGAAGGAGAAGGCGTGGGGCCCTAATCACACATCAATACTCGACACAGTCAACAACCTAGGCAACCTCTACGCCGACCAGGGGAAGCTGGCGGAGGCGGAGAAGATGTTCCAGCGGGCGCTGGAAGGGAAGGAGAAGGCGTGGGGCCCTGATCACGCATCAACACTCAATACGGTCAACAACCTGGGCAACCTCTATAAAGACCAGGGGAAGCTGGCGGAGGCAGAGAAGATGTATCAGCGGGCGCTGGAAAGGAAGGAGAAGGTGTGGGCCCCTGATCACACATCAACACTTGACACAGTCAACAACCTGGGCCTGCTCTACGCCGACCAGGGGAAGCTGGCGGAGGCGGAGAAGATGTACCAGCGGGCGCTGGAAGGCTACGACAAGGCGTGGGGCCCTGATCATATATCAACACTCGACACGGTCAACAACCTGGGCAACCTCTACGCTGACCAGGGGAAGCTGGCGGAGGCGGAGAAGATGTACCAGCGGGTGTTGGAAGGCTACGAGAAAGCCCTTAGTCCTGACGGTGTGAAGACCTTTGTCCCCGCACTTAACAATGCTTACAGTTACGGCATGCTCTTTGAGCGTCAAGGCCGCTCAAGCGATGCGATAACAATGTATATAAGAGCACTTAGAGGATACGGGATTGTATTTGGAACTGAATATTACTGGTACCAGGCTGCTTATAAGCGTATTCATAATTTGGAGTCTTTGTAGTATTCTAGCTATGTGTAACTTATCTCGTATCTAATAACTTATATCTTATATCATCCGCGCTACTGGAGCCTTTCCTACCACTCTTGCTTCGCTCATCTAAGCCACTTTAACTTTCGGCTCTAATACCTCCGCCTCTAACTCAGCACTCTTACGCTTCTGACTAACTTTACCTTTTCCCTTCCCTTTGGCTGCCTCCTTCGCAGCACGTTTCGCTCGTGCCTCCTTAAGATCCTCGTAACTTATAACCTTCGCCTTTCCTAGTACCAGTGATTGAGTGGATCGGCGAACTTTAGCTTCGTTGTTTACCTTCTTTAGAAAACGAATTTAATCTTGCTGTAAGGCACGTTCGGTAAAGTAGGTTTGAGCAGCATTAGCAAACTTCTATATATGCCTCTATAGACGCTGTTTACTCATCTCGCCTTCCGTATAAGCATCCTTTTTAATTAGGTTATGCAACGATATTAGGGTCTTAGGTATTACTAGGGTCCGGAGCACTTTAACTTACGGACAAACATTAATCTTAGAAGTCTTAAGAACAGGAATTATAGGGTTGGTAGCTAGCTTTAGAATATCTGCGAGTACCTTGTTAAGATTAAAAGGATATAAGCCGCTTGCTTTCTAACCTGCGAGGATATTTCTTTTAGTGAAAGCCCGTTCTCGTGCAGGGCTATATAGGTAGGTAAAATGCTTGCTGATAGTACCTATACCCCCTCGCTCCAGTCGTTCACACTCATCCCGATAGGCTGCTTTTACAGGCCTAAATACCGCGATATCACAGGGCTGTAGCTTGTGGGACGTATAAGACGGAAGACGATAGAGGGTGATATTATTTTTAAAGACAAATTCTAAGATTTTAAGAGTTTTATAACTGCTAAAGCTATTATAGATTATAATTTATAGTTTCCTGTTAGCCCGATCTTTAGTTTGGGGGTTAAAAACACGCTTAAGCTACTCTAAGCTGATCTTAGAGTCGGTATACACAGATTCAGAGTACGCATAATACTATCTAGGGGTAGGAAACGTCGTCTAGTTAGCTCGGTAGATTAACGCTAGCCAGATTATTATTGGATTTAGATACCTACCATCTACGCTAATACATTTAATCGCAGTTACTACGGTGCGCTTTATACGCGCGCCTCTATAGCCTTATAGATTATCCTTACCAATAAGAACTTGGACGGAACCAAGCATGCTTAACATAGTTGTTTCTAAACAGCACGTGACGAGGTAGCGTATATACCTACAAGCATATACGCCACGATAGAGTCTGTAGCTTGTCTGTGGCTTGTCTGCCTATGCAGGCAGAGACGATCCACATGTATATAAGTACCTAGAAGACCATAGGTCAATTAGTACACTTAAAGAATCACATTTTCAACTAACATAACACCCGTCTTGTCCATGTTATAGACGTTCTCTAGAACGACAGCAGGGTCTTGAAGTACCTTACCGATTACCTTAAACCAGTATACGACCTTGTTATAGATATTATATTAATCCCAGTCCAAGGGATTATTTCTTCTTGCTTTAGGTTCTGGATGACGTCTCTTAAAAGCTCGAGCCCAGTTCTTACAGAAACGCTATTAAAGTAAGGAGCTGCACTTGCACGCTTCGACACCGTTGATGCTCGCGCCTAAGACTGACCTGGCATTTTTCAAAAACCCTCATAAAGATCGACTTAGTATCTAGTGAACTGAATTAAACAGTGAGGTATTGGCTGAGAGACGATATTATGGTCTAAGGACGTAGGAAACTGGGTCCTCTATCCTGTCTAATTTGTCATCGTCCCTAAAAGCACGCCGATATATCAACTCGGCCTTGCTAAGCCTCCCTTAGTCCGCGTATACAAGGCTTAAACTGATAATAGGGCTAAGACTTAAGTAATAATTAGAGCCCCATACTTTTTCCTTCCCTTTCAAGGCGTATAATAGTGTTTTTTCCACCTTTGTCAGCTTTCTCTGTACGGCGTAGAGGTTGCCCAGGTTGTTGACCGTAGAGAGTATTGATGTATAATCAGGGCCCCACGCCTTCTCGTAGCCTTCCAGCGCCCGCTGGTACATCTTCTCTACCTCCGCTAGCTTCCCCTAGTCGGCGTAGAGGTTGCCTAGGTTGCTGATCGTGTCGAGTATTGATGTGTGATCAGGGCCCTACGCCTTCTCCTTCCCTTCCAGCTGAGGCTACAGCTGCGTGACACCGAAGGCAGCCTGCGGGGCAAGCCCACGGCCGCCGCTAAACAAAGGCGCTTAGCGCAGGCCCTGTTTCGTGCTGAGCGATCAGGTTCTAGGCGCTTATCGATTGAAGCGTTGCAATACGTATTCTAACTTTACCTGCGTTCTGTAAGGGACGTTTTATATTAAATATATGCATACGTATAAGTTAATGTGTCAGTAAAAGCAGTTAAGTACGATACAGTACGTATCTTGGGTGTGTCAGCATACAAATGCATGCGAGCGCTATAAGAAGGTACCTACTTACTGCAGCGCATTGTATTCAAATAGCCTTTACTCACACACACATAGTTGGATAGAGAAGAGACTTCGTTAGAGGGCTAAATAGACAATTCTTTATACTGTAGCGGCCTTGCGACATTATGAATACTTTATTCTAAAGTATACAAGCTCTGCAGAGTTGAAGCTTTAATGGCGCTATATGCACGGAATCACGTTATATACGGTAGACATGCAAGTGAATACATCACAAAATCGAGGAGAATAGTAAGTAATGGCAAAAGATGAAGATTAAACATATACGCTATTGCCTTAAGCATGTGTTACGTTGGTGTGGTGGTTTTCTCGCAAGGTACCAGTGGTTTGTCCGATCACGGGGGGTGTCCGGTAACGCAGGGGGGGATGTTAGTGGTGATAAACAGTGTACGTCAGGTCAACGGCGCTGTAGGAACTGTGGAGAGACTCGACATAATGCGCGTACATGCAAAAAGGATAAAGAAAATACTTCTAAATCCGATATAAGTGTATCGTACGCAAGTTCTATAATAAGTTGCGAGTAAATTGACTTTTCGTATATGGTGTTCACGATGCCAAGAAAAAGTGGCCGGCTCAGTGGTGGAATATGTTATAGCTAATTAATTTTTCGTATAAGTATTTAAGGTTTTGGTAAGAAAAATATACAGTTGTATAGCGCTCGGGTGGTGCTGATCCTCGGCTAGGGGTGAATTAGCCTAGTACTGTATTGGTGGATCGCCAAACTATTTTATGATTTCCTGACCCCACAACGGGGAATTAGCCAAATTTCTCCGGAACTTAGATGGTCATATTAAGCGCTAAAACTTTTCAATAGAGTTAGGGGCTGCTCATAGATTTCAATTGCCCCAGGTGGAGGATCATTGTTTCAGGTCTTCCCTGCTCATTAGACGTCCTGTATCATCATGGCTTGCTCGTCGTCTATTTTGATAGGTGGTTCTGATCTTCTCCATATGAATGGGTTGATGCTGATGCTTAAAACCTTTCGCACCATTCATCGCGCAATACAGTCGGAATGAATTTCCAGTCCCACTATAACTTCCGTGCTATCAGAAAGACCGGTCAATGGAAGTCATTAGAAAAGCCCCAACATTGCATATTTTGATCGGTCGCTCGATGTCTTTTCTATTACCATTTACTCTTTCTATGAATTTCTGTACATACTTTCAAGATGCACAATGCAGTCGTCTTTTCGATTCTTCCTTTCTGTTCGGCCGCGTTTGCTGCCTTTGCGAATCCTCTTCCCTGTTCAGGTGTTTGCGTAAATGCGCATGATCCAGCTCTTATTCGCCGTGACGATGGGACATACTTTCGATTCTCAACAGGCGGTAAAATAGCGATCCACAGTGCACCCTCGATTCAGGGACCCTGGGTATACCAGGGAGCCGCAATTCCGAACGGATCCAAAATTAACAAGGCTGGGAAAGATGATCTTTGGGCAAGCTCTCTACCGTAAATGCAAGATGGGAGCTAACGCTAGATAACAGGCACCTGACGTTACCAAAGTCGGCGATACATATTATCTGTATTACTCTGTCTCCTCTTTTGGTAGCCAGGATTCCGCAATCGGCGTCGCGACGTCCAAATCTCTCGACGTAAATTCCTGGACTGATCTCGGGGCTTCTGGTGTCGCGTCGACTGTCGGCAAACCATACAACGCCATCGATGGGAATTTAATGAACGATGGAGGCAACTTTTACATGAGCTTTGGGTCGTTCTGGAGTGGCATATACCAGGTGAAGATGGCGAACCCGCCAACGAAAGTTGCTAGTGGTTCATCTAGTTCGCAGATTGCGTTCGTGCCTACTGGAGCGCACGCGCAAGAGGGCGCGTTCATGTACAAATACGGGAGCTATTACTACCTATTCTTCTCAGTGGGGCAGTGTTGCGGGTTCGATTCAAGTAGGCCGGCAGCGGGAGCGGAGTATAAAATCCAGGTTTGCCGCTCTAGCAACTTAAGCTCTAGTTTTGTAAGCAGACACATAGACTTTTTAGCAGATGCAGTTGCTGACCTCATCTAAGGTGGATAAATCCGAGAAGAGCTGCACTTCTGGTGGCGGAACAACGGTTCTTGAGAGTCATGATTGGGTTTATGGTCCCGGCGGCCAGGGCGTCTTCAATGATCCGTCACTTGGTCCTGTTCTCTACTACCACTATGGTAACTCACCCGCCTCCCAAAAGACAAGTTCCACGTTAATTTGTGACAGTGGATACACGAGTTGGATACGCGGACGGTCAGAAGCAATTCGGAATCAACAAGCTAGCCTTTACCAGCGGATGGCCAGTTGTAGTATAGACCCAAACTTATCTAAGATCAAATTTGCGTGTCGATACTTTGAATATCTTTTCGCGTCGTGTTTTCTACTTATCCCAACCAAAGCTTCTCCACGAAATATTCGAATCAAGACACAGTTCCCTGGCCCCCCTGGAACTGTGCAGCGTATGTGAGTTGCCCGGTTATATGTTCGCGTAAATTCAGAGCGCAAACGCTAAGTCGGAAAAAGTCAACATAACGTATCCACTCTAACAGTGCAATGATCTAAGGCAAAACGAAACTCTTCATTTGGGCAAGGGAATAACGTATGATGAGTGCTCCTAAAGATTGCCTAAGGTCCCGTGAAATTGGAAATCAACTGTTCGGAATACAGCTGAACGTGTCACGATAAAATGTTCAAGTAGTTATTTTGCTAGACTCAGCTGGCCTCTTTCCCAGTCGCCCCTGTCGAGTCACATCTATTCCGAGCCAACTTTCCTGTAGCGTCTTCTATTTTCTGCATTTCCGCACCATAATATTACACCGCAGCATGTTCCTCCAAGTCATGCCCTCGTGGCTCGCTGTACTGTGCCCGCTTTTTTCTTGAGTAGGCCTACTACCCCGCTCCTATCATTCAAAGGCTCAATTTGTCTAACCCTATAGACTTGCTCCCCACTCGTGTACCCCAGTCGCGGCAATCTTCCTGCGCTCTTCTCTCCGACCGTATCTGCGGCTATTTTCCTAATCTGTCCTCTTTTTTCGGGGTTACTGTGAGTCCCCCGAACCCATCATGGTGTTCATAAATACATTGCAATTTATGCCTATCATATCACGGTTGATATGGCCTAAATATAGTACCAACGGTTAGCAACCGCTCTAGCAAGGCTTTCGGCTTGAGGTGATACTCCATCAAACACATCTGATAAACTCAAAGAATTATCGTTTGCAAGTATTGGTAAAGCCGGAGACTCGGTATCGTCTAATCAAATTGAAGACCCAATCCAGAGACCACCAGAGTCTAGATGGTAGGACTAGAATGCCTCAGATATTCGTTACCACAACCATGGGCCTGAATAATAATCAATATTCTATCAATAAAAATATTCAAAAATAGGTCCGCTCCTGAATCGCACATCCTAGTTCTCACATGGCTGCCACGTTTGGGGCTTCGTACTGATCATCTCATCTATCCTAGAAATTAGAATTATATAAAGAGCCATGCGATGCTCGACGTAGTAAAATCAAAGTTATTCTCCTCGTTAAAATAACATATGTAAATAAAGAGCCTACTTTGAAGTTTCCGATTAATAAATTTAAGTCATGCTCTCTATTCTATTTATCCCTCTGATAGCATCCCTGGCTACAGCGTTCCCAACACCGGAAGAGCAAGCTCTGGAGAATATTGCCAAAGCTATCCTATCGCGCGCACCAATAGAGGCTAATCCTGTCCTCAAATCCGTCACATCAAGTGGTACAGGATGTGCGAGCAACTCAGCTGCTTTCATCATTGAAGAAAGCGCTACCCTTGCGTTTGACTCGATGGTGGTGAACCGCAACACCGTCGGACTACAGAAAAAGTGCCTTATAGTTTTGGATCTAGAAGTTGATCCTAGTTGGAAATACACTATAAACAAGGCTAGCGATCTGAGAGGCTACGTTGACCAGGCAGATGCTACTTTTTCGGCTGTGTATCAAGTTGGAAGTAGTTCTGTAAGATTCCCTAAAACCTGTAGCCCTGCAAATACATTTAAAAGCTAACTCTCACGTAGTCGGCAGCGGTTGGTAATATCAACGGAGCGAACTCTAGCCAGGAGAACTGGTCCATCCACTCATCAAAAGACGCTGGTGCCACATCAGGTTGCGGTGGAGGCCTCACGACCATTGACGTAACTTTAAGGTTATTGCCAGGCACCTTCCCGGAATCGATAATCACTTTGGACTCTATGGATATTGCCTTCGAATATTCGAGGTGCTGATAAGAATACACTTAATGGAGGACTATTCGTCTACGGTTCAATCTGAGTTGAGATTAGGTCTAACAAATATTTGTAAGACTGCGACAAGGGTTCTTTCATTCGTGTCCGCATGTCCATGTATATTTTGAGAGCACTGTGAAGAAACCAGAGACACCGCAGAATGGTTTTAGCATGCGATTAGGTAAGATGGAATGGTTAGTCTAAGCGACTGGATGGTCTGCACGCTGGTAAGAAACTGGCTGTGATAAAGAATAATATATCATCAGACGTTTAGATATGCATATCCGCCCTAGCAGAAAAAGAAGGGGAGTTTGTGAGCCATTCGTGAAACCCGACCTATTTGGAATTGCAAACAGAGGCTATAATTCGGTTAGCTGTGCTCATGCACCAAGAGCTTTCTAGAGCATTGAGGTCGTATTGCCGAACTCTTACTGTATAACTGATCATTAAGCCCGCCGCATTCCCTCCCCATTTTACACTCTCATTACCCCTACTCAAACCTAATTACATACGGACAAGGCTCCTCATTCCAATTCTTAAAATTATCTTTCCTAATTCTCGTCCCTGTTTTTAGCGCATTCCACATATTATACCCACTATCCATCATCAAGCCCACATGATGGATACCCGCGGGGTTCGTCTTGCAGTTGCATGCTCCCCCAAAGAAGACAGCGTCGCCGGCTCGGCGATCTGCAAACTTCACTTTTCTGAAACAGAAATTAGTCTTAGGGACTGACCGACTAATCGATGGGGTGTGGCACAGAACTTACTTGTACTTCCTCTTTTTCTCACTTGCGCAATACATGCTCCGTGTAACTCTCAGCCCTTCAGAAAATAGATCCCGTCCAGTGACCTGACAAACTGCCCACGAGACCAATCCCGAACAATCAAATCCACCCCCCGTTGGGCCTTTACAGTTACCGCCTGCCCAATGATCTAGCCGACAGTCAGCATCTTCAGTGAAATCATAGAACGATGAATATAAAGCTTACATGGAATGCCTTTCGCCTCCTTTGCCTTATCTAGAATCTTCTGACCAATATTTTTCGTAGGCTTCGGCTTCGGCTTCGGCTTCATAGTTGCACTAGGAGCTACTGCGCTCATTCCGGCTCCAACCCCATTCGTGACACAGCATCTATACGCATCCGGGCCCGGGCACAAATTCCTCAATATCGGTTTACCGCCGCCGCAATCTTGGACCCAGCGACAGTCACCCTTTTGCGCTTCGAGTTGGCAGGTTGGTTTAGTGCAACATTTTATGTTGTCTGGGGTGCTGGGGCAGGCATTGTGAATGTACGTTCCGTTGTCTCGGTCGCAGGAGGAAATAGAGACGCAGACGCCCAAAGCGCCATTAGCGCCTGTACAAGGACCATTTTCTACTGAGCGGGGTAGGACGAGTGAAGCTAAAATGGAAGAGATGAGCAGGGAGAGAGAGAGGATGTGGATTAGCATTTTTTTTAAATAGGACAAATATCAGAAATTATAGTAAGCATCAAGATCCCCAAGCAAATGGCCGTATTCAGAAGTGGGAGAAGCTCTGGTATGGTGGATGGAAGACATTTCTAGAGAGTATATATATATACGACTAGAAGGGAGAGTATCCGCAAAGCTGATTTAAGAAACCGTAATGTTGCACCACTGTTCGTGTCAACCATGGTATGCCCCGAGGCAAATCGCCCCACTACATGTCACTTTTAAAATCTATCCGCGGCATTGTGCCGTACTTCGCATTTAAACCTTGTTTCAATGTTTCGTTCCAAGAGGATAGAGGAGGACCAGGCGAAGTCGTAATGTACAATCACCGAATACGAAATCAGATATGCCAAGATGTCGCATAACACGACTTCGTCGAACGCCACAATCCACACTAGGAAAAGCTTAGTTCATAAACGCGGCGACGTTATAATCTGTACCTGCGTCTAAGCCCCGAAACCTCACATCAAAGTAGCTGAAAGTCGGGTCTAATGCACTAAGATTAGAAAATTATGCAGTTCGATCTTGAAGAGAGAACGTGGACATCAAAACTAAGCTAGAATAGCATATTAGAGCTTGAGAAGAGAGGACAGGAGCAGGAGCATTAAGAGATGAACTAGGAGGTGTTTTCTTGAAGCCGCAACATGGACGAATAAGTGACAACGCGAACTAGATATTTCTGCGTAATGAACCGAAGGAGATGGATGATTGGTTTTTTTTTTTTTTTTTTTTCCCTTTTAACAGTCTAACACTTCCTATAGTCCGGAATTACCATCTATGTATAACGTCCGAACCCTGAAAGACCTGTAGAAGCAGGCAAACCTTTTACTCATACCCTTAACTGCCTCCAAATTTCTCCCTGAAGATGTCAGTAATTATTCCACATTATGGTCAATCATGCATACACTGGAACACCATGACGTTCCACAAGCTCTCTTGGACACATCTCAAGCATCACCTTCGCATTCAGGTGCTGATGCTTCGAGATACTCGATCTCCGATTTGAATGATACTCATATTAGCCTAAACCTTGTCATCACCATTTACACTAGACACCTACTTCAAGCGTAGTCAACAGGTTATATCAAAGCGGCCTCTCTTCTCACATACGTATTCATATACAGCACCTTGACCGATTCATATCAACGAATAGCGGTCGATGCCGTCTTGTTAACGACTATATGGATGGTAGAATTGGGGTAATTATTTGTCACGTGCATAAATATCTTTGCTAGATTAACAACGAAACTTTGCGGTGTGGGATCGGCTTAATCCATTCGCCATCCGCTTGAGGATTTGAGGGCAAGGAAATCGGTGTGCAATTGGGCGATTATGATGAGGACCATTCATAAATCAAACGAGTATAATAATGGAGTATAGCTATGTAAGACGAATCCTTAATATCAGTATGAGTATTTATTTCCGTCTCAAAATCTGGAGCAGTCGGGAGACGGAGAGTGCAAACCGGGAACCCCTGCCATTGGGTACGTGGTTTTCTTGTTAAAGCATTGCGTGGGTAGGCCTAAGGCAAGTACAACCGCGCAGATAAAACTGTGTGCAAAACTTAATCAAGTTTTGGTGATACGGAATAACTTCTAACTAGAATCTAGGGAGCACCGACCCGTCTGGTCGGATATTATTTTTTTTTTTTTTGCAGAAGCTCTTTGGATATTAAAAATTGCGTTGCATGTTAGCGACAAGGCAGTAATGGGTATCCAATGCCGCCACTTGTAGTTACTTTCCGACTGATAACTTGTTGGAGGTGCATGAGCTAGAATCGGCTGTTGCTACAGTACTGGCCACGTTTTCTTCTCAGTTGCTCTATAGTGTTGCTAGGGATAGCATAATGCAAATGGCCATTTACATTAGCGGCTGTGGCTGGGAGAAAATTCGGTACTTGAGTGAAAATTGATAACTGACGTTTGGTGGAATGCTTCAAATTAGCTAGAGTCAGCATTCATGGACGGTGCAGCGCTAGTATAGTGAGCAACTCGATGATATGGATGCGGGTTATGCCTGGCGTAAATGATACGGTGCCTATCGAGTGGTCGTGGGGTATAAACACTTAACATTCATTGGCTTTTGCTCTGACGGCCTACCTACAAAATTGCAAGTGAACTTAACTGTCCGGACAATGCGAAGAACCAGCTAAGTACGCCTCATAGCTTCATGGCGTGCTGAAAGGGATTCACGATTCTAGTTTACGCAATTCGTCGCTGTTTTCAGGCGCTGATTCTACCTTGTTGCCACTGGGTACGTTCAAAAACCATGTACTCGGAGCCTAGCCCGCTCATTGCGATGGTCTAAGTCGCGACGAGGGCTACATGTGGGTAAAGAAATGGAGTCTCCGGAGAGGCCTTGAGAGAGAAGGATCACCAATGAGATAACGGCGATTTTGTTTTTGGGATGCAGTAACATATGATGGAGCCTGAATCACCGAAGATATTGCTATAGTAATTACTATGATTCGCAAATGCTATTGGGGCTAGAGTGACAACCTTGCAAGTTACGGGGGTCAAAGCTTTCTAGATCCACGTGAATTCGCGTTTAGCGTGCGTTGGAGCTGCAAGATCGCCTCGCCGAAGCAAAGGTTCCATCTGCCCTCGCCCAACAGACACCCATGGAGGCCTTGCTGGACGGCCTCAATCCTGCTCAGAAGGATGCTGTCACCAGTCCAGCCTCCGTCCTTCAAGTACTTGCTCCTCCAGGTTCCGGTAAAACCAAAACATTGACAGCGCGCGTCGCGTATCTTATCAACCATGAACGATACCAGCCGTGGAACATCATTGTGTGCACTTTCACTATCAAAGCTGCGCGAGAGATGAAAGAAAGGATTCGGGGTATGGTAGGAGATGGTATTGAAGCAAAGTTACTCTTGGGAACCTTCCATTCTGTAGCAAAGCGCTTTCTCGTCAAATATGGCCAAGAGATTGGGATCGATAGGAACTTTGGGATTGCAGACACGTCGGATAGCAAAGCTATCATAAAACGCATAATATCCCGGCGACAATACACGGTTGAGCCCAGTATCGCTCGTTCTAGGATCTCCAAGTTAAAAGCGAAAGGCACATCAGCTGATGAATTTGCCGCTACCACGAAGGATGTCAACCAGCACGAATTTGCAAACGTCTACAGCGAATACGAAGCAACATTGAAAGCATCCAGTCTTCTCGACTATGATGATCTATTATTACGATGCACAGATCTTCTTCAGAAGTATCCAGCCTGCGTCTCCACAATCCAAGCTGTGCTCATCGATGAATATCAAGATACAAACAATATCCAGTACAAGTTGATGAGGCTGATGGCTCAGGCCACAGAACACATTACTATCGTTGGAGATCCAGACCAGAGCATCTACAGCTTCCGTTCGGCCGAGATCAAGAATCTGCATCGTATGCGAGAGGACTATCCTAATTCAGTCGTTATTAATTTGGAGCACAATTATCGTTCATCGGGCTGCATTCTAAGTTCCGCGATGGCGGTCATTGAACAGGATGGAAGCAGGCCAGATAAACCATTGCTTCCAACGCACTGTGTCGGGGAGCAGCCGACTCTTCGCCACCTTGCAACGGCTAACATCGAAGCCCAGTGGATCGTTGAGGAAATCAACCGATCAATGACGCTCATGGCTGGTCTCGTCAGCTTTGTAGATTACGCGATCTTAGTGCGGTCTGCATCTTTATCACTCTCTATAGAAAGAGCCCTCGGAAAGGCTGGAATCCCTTATCGCATGGTTGGAGGGACTCGATTCTTTGATCGCTCAGAGATCAAGATCGTGCTTGATTATCTCCGAGTGATTAATCAACCTAATCATAACGACGCCCTATTGCGAATTATTAACACACCTGCTCGAAAGATTGGGCCAGAAACTGTGAAAGCGCTAGTTGAAGAGGCGGAAATGCGACAGATGAGCTTGTGGACGCTGATACTGTATTATGCCCAAGGGAAAGCTAGACCACGAGCTAATATCTCACCGCAAGCGCAGAAGGGCATAGACGCATTTGTCAACGTTGTTCTCACCTCTCGTCGGAAGCTTTTCCCTGCTGAAGGAGAAGAGTGCATTCTCTTGGACCTCATCGGCCACGTCCTGCAGAAGATCTCTTTCGAAAAATACCTCAAAAGTACCCATAAGGACAATTGGCGGGATCGATGGGAGAACGTTGAGGAACTGGTGGCGCAGGCTACTCAAATGGCCGTCTCCCTTTTAGATGGGGAGGAGGTTGCGGATGACGCATTGCCGGTCGTTGAAGGTATTGAACAGAGACAGGAGACTGCTGCAGATATTTTATCCAAGTTCCTCGCCAACGTCGCTTTGTCAACCGAAGTCGAACGGCCGGCTGGAGAAGAGCCGAACCAGGTGACGATTTCCACTATTCATGCAGCAAAAGGCCTCGAGTGGCCTATTGTCTTCATACCCGCGGTTTTCAATGGATCAATACCCCACTCCAGGGCTGAAGATCATGACGAAGAGCGAAGGTTGCTCTACGTCGGCATGACTAGGGCTCAAGGACTGTTGTATTTGAGCTGTCCACTTAAGCAGTCAGGGAAAGACGAGACAGCTCTATCTAGTTTTATCTCATCTCGAAGTATTCAAAAATTCTTCAGTCTCCGTGGACCATCCTTCGGATGCTCAGTCATCCAAGATCTGGCACAGATTCTTCGACGGCCTCTCCCGAGTGGCTCAGATATTCAGGCTGCTCGTGACCTGCTCGAGCGTATTGAAGATGACCTGTACCCTCTTCATAGGGAAGAGATCGATGGAGAAGATGAGCTATGGACAGCGCCAAACTCGAATAGCAGTGGGGCATACCCTCCTTTCAAACGGCGTAGGACGGAGCCTTCAATTACCGCCACAAGCGTTAAGGCCTCGGTAACGATGCAGGACACAGCGAGTTTCTCAATCTCAACAGCTAAAATGCAAATAGGGCATCATGGATTCACGAGTGCAAGTACACACTACAAGATAATGCAAGAGGCGAAAGCCATTGCTCAGCTTGCCAGTGTTCAAAACGCACCCAAAAAGAGAATCCATAAAGAGAAGATGACTGAGGCAAACGTTGTCCGCAAAAAAGATATAAAACCACGTCCAGTTGGACAGGGCACCATCACCAACTTCTTTGTGAAATCAGCAAGTATGCTTTCTGAAGAGTCGAAAATACTTCCGGCGATCCCTTCAGATCCGCCTGTGCGCGTCCGCACGCAGTCCTCATTTTCGACTTATACACCGCTTAACGATATATCAAACGCCCAGAGTAATTCAGCAAGCAATCCAGTCCCTGTCTACAAGCCGTCAGCGTTCTCCTCTCACCGACCATGTAACATACCCATGGTTAGCAAACCAAAACGGCTCCCGCTCGAACCTGGAAACGAAGGACAGCGATATGTCCTACTTTCGAGCTCACCTATCAAACCTGAAGATGACCCTTCAAAGCTGGAGACACTAGACGTAGGAGACGACGAAGACCCGAGTACACCGAGGAGCCCGGCGAAAGCCATGCCGGCAACCATGGGTTCTTCCTTCATCGGGTTCCGTCCAGCTTCCACATTTCATAGTACATCCATGGGGCAGTTGCAGAATCACGCTGTGTCGCAACGTAAAACGCTGGGTATGCGACGGAGTTTGCAAGGCTGGACTGTGAAGAGTCATCAACCACCGCGTCCGCGGTCATGATCATTAAACGTGGTAGCACCAAATCTAGCTTGTGGAGGAGTTATCGTATCCTGGCCTGGTGTTAGCGGATGATTGGGTAGATTCCCGATTTACTTCAAATTAGCAAGATATCAATTAGCGAGTCTATCTTCGAAAACATTGTATAAATAACTTCTCTTTATTTGACATATGCTTATTGCCCGAGAACCAATCTAACATACTAGCGTTATAGGTCAGGCTGTCGTCCATCGTAGTCCGCGTTCTGCTCCGCTAAATAGAACCCTACTTTGTAGATGCGTGGTGTCTAGGAAGGAACGTATGATCGATATATGGGTCAAATAAAAACAAAAAAAATACGAGAGGGGAGGATCGAACTCCCGACCTTCTGCGCTTTCATTCGCCAATGTAAAGCAGACATCATAACCACTAGACTACTCTCGCGGCGGATGTTAACCTCGAATTACCATAAATGTGAAATTGTAAAATATATATGGAAGAAAATCTAAAGATTTTTTTTAACCCCAAAACAAGTCGTAAAAGCGGGACAGTGGGGATAATCGCACTGGTTCTCAGCGGCTGGACCAAATTAGGCTTAGTATCTTCAACACGGCAGATGCATCAACGAAAAGAATATGTTCCTATTATACCAATATTTAGAATGGACACCAAGATTTGGAGAATCGAAAGATTTGAGTTGATCTAGATTGCAATTGTAATGTCAAAATACCCCTGTCAGTTTCGAGAAGGCACCAATCGATTGATTGGCTGAGGCTCCCCCTTATTGCCGCACTATTCCACCGGCGATGACGATGTCGACCAGTCAAGCTCCGCCTCGCGGTCAGCTACGCCAACTTCTCCCTTGTACAAAACGTGTAAGTCTCACTTGGAAAGACCGAAACTCTACACCTACACCCCAATTGCTCCCTCATTCCGTATTCTAGCACCGGCAATGCCCTCCCGCGTGCAACCTACGTTGCGTACTCTCCTACGCACGTCAATCTTGCGTCCGCAAACAGCGACCCAGCTTCCACGAACACTCCCACAACAGCACTCCCGCCGTTCAGCATCTCCACGACCGATCAATTGTCCACATTCCCGTAGCCTCTCTACATCTTCGACACAATGGACGCGCTCCACAACTCCATACTCACTATCTTCCGTCCGGACATTCACAAGGGCGAGTGCGAGACGGCGACCGAATGAGGAGCCCATCAGTGCGACGACGGACCCGGAGGCTGCGAAGATGATCGAGGAGGTTATTGAGCAGATACAGGATTTGTAATAGGCTCCATCTCCTTTACTTTCATCGTCATCTACGCTTCCACCTACTACTTAATTCCTCAATCTCCCTCCTCTGTCAACATACTTCTCGATAGATTCGAGGAATACGGTTGCTAATGAGGAGCGTATAGATATGGCACCGCACGCGACGAATTCGAAATGGCCTCAGAAGAAACAGAGAAAAACACGACTTATGCTGAAGGCGACCGGGCCGCTGCTCGCGAAGAACTGAGCAGGCTTTTGGAATACTACAACGGCGTTTTAGAGGGGGCAGATAGGGCTGTATCGGAGGAGGTGAAAAGGAGAGTAGGACAGCGGATACGGGAATTAGAGCAAGCCGTCATCGCAATGGAGGACGCCGCCTCTCATGGTGATTAGAAAGAAAAACGCAAGCACAATAAAATATAACTATGTCCGAGCAGATATTTCCTAAACCAGTTGAACGCCATGTTGTCCCCGTGTCGGTAGTCCCTGGGTATCATAATTCAGAAAGATAATTTTCCTTAACACCATGCATCGTATTCACTGCCTACCATCAACCTCCATCTCCACATCCTGCTGCCGCTGCATACCTTCCTGAGGAACTTTCGTGAAGTAATCGAGAATGCTCTTCTGCCCCACCATGTCCTGCTGCGCTGGCTCCTTGTCCTCAGACATCATTGGCTTGGCATCCGGATTGCTCCTCTGGGCGTCAAAGAGCATGGTCAGGGTTCTCTCTATATCATTTACACATCAGCTACTGGACCGCTTTCAAAAGCAGAATAGGAATATTTACCGGCAATTGCGCGCTCATTGGGCTTGTCGTCGCGATGCCTCTTGCGCGTGCGACTATCAACCTCGGCTGCCAGGCGGGCGGCGTGGAATTCCCATGATCCGCTAAGGACTGGGCGCGCAGAGGGAGTATCGAGTTCCATTGATTCGCCTTGTGGGAGATTTGAGGGGGACGGAGCTTCAGGCGTTGAGGATGCGAAGCTGGAGGTTGAGACAGGCGATTCCTGGACATCTCTCTTGCGTTTGCCGGCCATTGTGACGGTATTGAGGAAGGTATTATAGATCAAGAGGATAAGACTATTGAGCGGAAGATGTTGCGATTCTAAGTCTATCTTTGGCGAGTTCTAATGGCGTGGTTGGGCGGAGTGGGTGAGGCTGATGATGAAATGTGGAGGCTGGCGCGGAAAGTCGCGAGACGCGTCTACGCGTGAGATGCATTCGCACGTGAGCCTATGCCAAGACCATTTTGTCCTTCACAGAGGGATCAGGATTGGACATGGTCGGAGAGCGTGGATCTGTTTATGCTGGCAGATTATTGTCTAACATTAATTAGTTCAGCGTTGTTGCTTCAAGGCGGAAAGGCATTGCTCCCTATTTCCAGCCCGCTCAACGGCGGGGTAGATTTCACTGCGATTCCACACCAGCAACCAGCAATCGGCGACTAGTTGACCTTCTATGCCACAGGCGAATACAAGGCCATCGACATTACATTATCTGCGGCACTACTCTATGCCGTCCGCTTATACAATCTGTGGCGCCTCAGTCCAAGCCACGGCTCAGTCCTCAACTCCCCCACCGAGCGCAGCTACGTAACCCCGCCCCTCAGATCACCGCCTGGGCATCACCGAGCACAAACAAGGCCTTCCCAAACGCGACAGGTCAGGACCATTCATACATTCGCTCTACCTCTCATCGATCATCACCTTCCCCTTTACCTTCTCTCGCTATGACTACCCGCGTAGCCTCCCATGCCGGGTCGTGGTACGCAGACAGCAAGTCGAAACTCTCCGGCCAACTCGACGACTGGCTCGACGCCGTTCCCCCTCAGACCATTCCTATTGGTACAGCCTCCGCTCGGCAAGGCCCCGTATCAATACCTGCGCAAGGAGCTCGAGCGATCATCGCACCGTACGCACAGAAAACCAACCAAGTGAATTGATTGAGAGCAGAGGCGCTCATGGACAAGCAGGCACGCTGGATACGCATACTCTGGGCCTGCTGCTGCATGGGCATACAAGAGCATGGATTGGAGTAATGCGTACGCCTCCTTCTCCCTCGCCTCTATTCCTCCGTACTACGTTTTCCATGTCATGCTGACGTTGGGTTATCGTGGCCGGCAGCAAACGCATATTCCTCCTCGGCCCCTCGCACCACTACTACCTTACCGGCGCCGCCACAACCTCACACGGCTACTACGCGACTCCGCTAGGAGCCTTGAAGATAGATACTCAGCTCACCAATGAGATAGCAAAGGAATGGGGACTAGAGCGGATGAACCAGGACGTGGATGAGGCAGAACATAGTCTCGAGATGCATCTTCCCTACATCTACAAAATGCTCTCTTTGTACGTCTCTTCACCCACCTCCGAAACCCTTCACATAAATCCAGCCCTCCACTTCATCTCTCAAAGGAGGCCCAAACTCACGCTTTGATATTGCCTAGGAACTTCAAACCGGATCAACCGTGGCCTCTCCTCGTACCAATAATGGTCGGCAACACCTCCCCCTCCACGGAGCAGAAATTGGGCTCCTTACTTTCTCCCCACCTCCCCGACCCATCGAATCTCTTCATAATAAGCTCCGACTTCTGCCACTGGGGTTCCCGCTTCCGCTACACGTACTACCAGGCACCGAACCATTCCCCACAAATCTTACGCTCCTCATCCTCGGTCCCGAAATCCTATCCCATCCATGAATCCATCGCCGCGGTAGACAAGCAGAGCATGGATGCCGTTGAGTCCGGATCCCATAATGAGTTTTTGAAGCAGGTGGAAGAGACAGGGAATACGGTGTGCGGACGGCATCCGATTGGCGTGCTAATGGCGGCTGTGGAGGCTTGTGAAGGGCTCGAGGGAGGTGCTGGAATGTTTAGGTTTGTGAGGTATGAGAGGAGCTCATTGGTTGAGAGCCTGAGGGATAGTAGCGTTTCCTATTGCAGTGCGTTTGCCGTCTTTTAGGTGATCGGACCAGATTTTGAAAAGAAGGGGATTGGGGCGTATAGAGGATAGGTTTGGGCGAGGGTTACGGGGTTTGGGTGTGTGTGTGGTGGGACATCTAGGATGTAAACATTTTTGTTCTATTCAAGGGTGGGGGAAGGTAGTCCATATTCGCCGTAGGGTTCTCCGGGTTAGGATAGCACTATAGAGATTCAATATTATCAAGGCTACTTCGGCCTTAAGTTCTACCAGTATATTTTCCGAGCAGGTTTTGTTCTACGGCTTGTGGTGAGCAATTTTGGGAAGCGATCTAGGTATCACCCAAGGCGACAATGCAAATCCTCACAATACCGACTGTGTAGTCAAATGGCCAATTATAACTTCATGGCTTTCGAACCGTGCTATCCAATTTCATGAGAAAAACAGCCTTCGTGCATTCACTCCCTCAAACCCCCCCCCCAAAACGAAGTATTCAATCAAGTCCTCAAGACACTGCAACTCATACCCCGTCTCACCAACCGAACAGGTGCCTCAGACCC
Source organism: Lojkania enalia (assembly GCA_010094045.1). Lineage (NCBI taxonomy): Eukaryota > Fungi > Ascomycota > Dothideomycetes > Pleosporales > Lojkania > Lojkania enalia. The sequence continues at coordinate 137,752 of ML986681.1, forward strand.
CATGAACCGGACTGGACCCCCGTGAAATCAAATCAAGTGATTCAGCGCATTCGCCCTGAAGACCACAGTCGGGTCCGAGGATCCAGTCTCCACAACTTCGTTAACTTTGGGCCATCGTTTCAATACGACAGAATGATGCTTAAGACTCATTTGTACTTCTGGTGCAGCGCGTGCCGCTCTGGTTGGAGGTTCCGGGATGATGGTTGGGGGCAGCGTTTCTTTGGCACTGGGCTGCGACGGCGTTGTCTTCTTCTCCTCCATCTCATCCCTTAAGATCTTTACCTGTTTCTTCATCTCCTTCCACAGGATCAATTTATCCAGATCCGGATCCTCATCGCTCGATACTCCCCAATCATCTACCCAGGGTCGAAGACCGCCGTTTTCTTGCGCCGCCAGCGGATCCTCAGGGCCAGACCACTTTCGCACCTCTTCCTCGCTCTTTCCACCCCGTGCGGCGATAGCAAGCAACGAAGCTACAAACGCCTCCTGCATATACGCAAAAGAGAAACCATTCGTAATTTCTGCAATCCGGTCACACAAGAGATCCGGAAACTCAATCTCGTCATTATCCTTCAGCTTTCCTTGCCAGAACCGCGCATACTCGACCCTCTCCGCAAAATTTGGGTCCGGGAAATAATACTTTCTATCGAAGCGGCTGGGCCGCTTCGAGATTCCTGGATCTAGACGATCGAGATGGTTCGTCGATCCCACCATCAGAATACCGTCATTCGACTTCAGCCCATCGACCTCGTTAAGGAAATACGAGCGCACGGAATCACTAACGATAGAATCCAGATCCTCGAAGACGAGATAGCACGGCGCTTCCTGCCGCGCTTTGGCAAAGATGGCACGGAGCGAGTACTCGGGCCCGGCATAGGACGTTAGCGTACGCACATACAGCGTCGGGACGGTCTGTTTGTTGTCCTTGACGCCGCGCTGGTACAAGCTGTGCATCATCGCTTTGATGCTGATCGTTTTGCCGTTGCCGGGGGGTCCGTAATAGATAATGCCACGTTTCCACGGAACCTTCAGCTTATCGTAGGTGGTCTGGCTATCAAAGAAATTCTCCACGTCAGCGATCAATGCGCTCTTCATGCCCTCGTCGAGAATCACATCATCCCAACTACTCTTCTGCACTGAGTGCCACAGCTCCGCGCTCTTCTGCCAGTACCCCTGGTCAAAGACCCAGACCTCGTTGTGCAGCTCGACGCCCCAGGCCGTTGCGTCACGAATCAGCTGGTCGGCGCTGTGGTTGTCTTTGGTCAGGATGTAGTGGTTTGTGATTTCAGGGTACGACGACGTGCCATCACGGCCATTAGCAATGTACAGGAGAAACTCGTGGTGCTTCCATTTGTACAGGAATTTCGCAAAGATGACACGCTCCTGGATCACGCCGGGACGCTGGTCGAGCCTCCGAGCGGGTGGCACGTAGCTTCGCCATTTCAGGGACGCGCCATATACAGGGTCCTGGGCGGCGTCTTCGACGGGTGTGGCGGTTGCGAAGCCGGCGGAAGCATATGCGAGCAGGTTGAATGGGCCGGGAGGAACGACAATGACGTCGAGCTCGGGGTATTGCTTGCGAAGCGATTCGACGAGGACGATGTCGGTGTTGACGCGCTGGGCGGAGGAATGGTAGAAATACTCGCGGGAAGTTTGGTCCTCGTGGGAATGAACGGTGAGGCTGTTGCCCGTCATGGCTGCAGCTGCGCAGGGAACGATAGACCAGGAACGAGCCTGTCAATCAATCGAAGATAGCTCTGGAAAAGGCTGCTGAATGTGAATGTTAGTGGAAAAGGCCATCGAGGCTCGATGCCTCCGAACTGCCTCGAGGTGCAAGCTCCCCGCGTCATCATCAGTGGGGCTGAGCAGACCCAAAGGAACACGCATTGGAAGGAAGGGGAACTTCCCCCGGAGAAGGGAGCTAACGAACCCAAACACCATTATACACATGTGGCCGTCCCTATATCATCGTCCAGTCCCCCACAACGCCGACAGTTGGGAGACTCGTCTGCGAACTCAAAGCCTCAGGCCTCATCAGGAAAACAAGTCACTCGGCGCTATATTTAGCTCGTTCGCCACGGTACCCACGAGATGAAGCTCCGGAAGTTCAGCGCCAAGTGAAACCAAGCCGGCAGGATTGTCCAAGAGAACGCCACCCGTTTCGTTTGCCGGATGTCGAACGACCTCACAGGATACTTAAGCTTCTCTGGCGTCGGGACGGATGGGCGCATCGTCGAGGACCTCGGAAGGGCCTAAGGAGCATCGGAAGAAACGAGACCCCCAGGGCTGGAGGTTCCGGGCCACGAGGTGGCTCATACTTGGCTTTGCCAACGGCCGGCGAACAGCTTGGCTTGCGAGATGCTCGAATGCGCCCAGAAAAACCTTCATCCAACATCACCTGATTGTCTTCCGTGTCGCGGTTTAAGCCCTGGTGGACACTCGGGGACGGGTTGCGCGATCGGAACACGGCGGAGCGACTTCATGCTGTAGCTTGTGGGCACCCGGCCGCTCCCCCAGAACATCCAAAGCGGTCCACTTTTGCGGTCTTTGTTTGGTATGGGGAAGATTCTGCGGGGGTTGGCCCAACGACCGAACGGAATCCCCGGATCCAAGCGTACCAGCACGGCATAGTCTCCTTCTCCATACTCCACGCTCCAGTTATACCACGAGGCGCCTCGTGACGACTGATGCTTACCCGGGTTATCCAAGACGCCCTCAGCTAACAAAGGTGTCAAACTTTCCATCACGAAGTATCCCGGTACCGAGTAACTACTTGTTGTGTTTCATGTTAGGCATTGTCACGATGTATAACACATAGCAGTGTCGCTTGCGCAGCCAGAGAGCCCCCTCAATGCCCCTGAATGATCTCAACAAGCTGATTGGGACTGCTGGAGTAATAAAGCTGCAACAGTCGAGAACTAATTCTCGGAGCTGGACCTGGCACATAGAATTCGCCACCTGCGGACGATGTAGAGGGTTTCGGAAACCTCACGATTGGGTGAAGAATACCAAGGACTAGGTTATGGGCCATGGCTAGGGCGACCCAACTGACTTCCGTGTAGGCAGTATCTGGTAGTTGGGTTTGCGATGCCTGTAGCAATGGCACGTGAAGCTCGATACACTTCGACCAGTTCCAACACCATAACTGGTACAGCACAAAGCAATTCGTTTGCGTGGAGGCATGTCTCTTGAATATGCCGGAAATCCGGCACGAGACAGCGCGTTCACGTAAGCTGGTTGCTGAGAGCCAAAAATTGAATATAACCTATCCAGGCATGCCGAATCCCTCAGCGTCGGGGTTGATGCCCATCTTATCTGATACACCCATCTGCTGTTGTTTTTCAAAGACTAACCAGTCGGCGAAAAGTGTCTAAAAGGCGCATGTGGCCTCAAGGCCTGCAACCCATTCCCATGGATCGAGCAGCAACATACATTTCCGTTCTCACAGAAGAAAGCTGCGAGGTGCACTGACAGGGCCTGGTTTATAGAAGGCATTTAGCTTTGGCAAGGCGGCTTTGCGTGCTCGCGACAGTGCCGTCTACGTGGAGACGCTACATCGCAAACATATTGATGGACTTAAATTTGATGGAAAGAGTCTCGAAGCTGTGAATAGGCTAAATCGCGGTAGAGAACCCTGAAGGCCCGATGGTCATAACGGCGTGCAGACGTGGATTACACATGTAGACCCATGCAGAAGCGAGCAGGATCTATCCCCTAGGGAGACCAAGCATCAAGAATACGGAGGAGAGAAAAGCCTTCGCCGGTCGGTCTCTCGAAGAAGGGAGAAGGGGGACGGGAGATGGTGCTGGCCGGAGGTGAATGAATGAGCAGCTTCGTCCACGGCCGGCGGCGAGAAGGAGTGGGTTGATTTGAAAGCCCTTTTTTTTTTTCACGATCGGCTACGCAGCCACGAAACGGCGACGGGCTAAGGCAAGGGCAAGGGCTCGGACAATGATGGCTGGTACCGTGGAGCGTGGAGCGTGGAGCGTTGGAGCGTTGGAGCGTGGACAGTGGACCGCTCCCGCTGGGCCGAGCAGCGACAGCGTATAGCAGCAGTCCGTGGTGAGTACGACTATAGTCACGCTTCCACCAGTCTCAGGTGAGACGGACAGAAAATGCCCGGTATGCGCGTGATGGCGCCGGCCAAAAGGTCAGGGAGGCTGGCGGAACGACTATCACACCTGCGTACTGTAGTAGTCTGCTGTGATGCCGGACCCTCACGACTTCGCGGCTGGAGCCTGGCGCATGGAAAATTCTGAAAATGGGTTCTTGAGTGTGAGTGACATCGGCGGGGTTCGGCGTGCACTGCACTATGTGGCCTACTTTGCAATAATAATAATGCTTTGGCAAAGGCGCGATGGCTGACGCCGAGCCCGCCTAGAAGCTTAGATATCTTGCCCTCGCCCCGACTACTCCCTCACGGCCTCGTGCGTCATCCGTCTGCGTCAAGGAGCGTGCAGCCGACCTTCTCAACAGTCTCTCCAGCGCCGCCAAGCGCCAGGGCGCGAGTGGCCGGCGTCGCTGAGTCGCTAGCATGGGCGGAGCAGCAACAAGAGTGACGATGGAATCCGGGCAGCCAGATACAGGACAACTACAGCGCGGTGCAGTATATGGCAGTACAGTGCAATTGCAAGTACATGGATTGATGTTTTCTCGCGAGTACCTGTAGTAAGTAGTTCGAGCGTCCCGGACCTATCTCGACCAGGGCCTGCTGTATATTTCTGCTGCAGCCCGGCGGACGCTAATCTCTGAGGCTTCAGCAGCGCTCTACTACTGGTACATACCGGAGATCACTGGCGGCTGCCATGCGGAGTCATAGTAATAAAAACAATAAAGGTAATAAAAGTAACGCCGGCGCGTCTCAGCGAGCCAGTGGCCCTCGCAAAATGGGCCATGATCTTGGGTGATTGCTACTAAGACAGTGCATTTGCCGACACCATAGCCATCATCGGCGACCTTAGCTGACGGTCAGCACCGCACGCACTCCACCAGCACCAGATCCAACTCCAGGACCAGCCAAGCCCAAGCCCAAGCCATCGAACGACGATCGGTTGGCGCACCTCGCTTTGTGTCCCCGTGTCCAGCGCTCGTCCGGGGGCCTCGGCACCTTTTCTCTCGCGCCGATCCCTCGCGCCAGCCTCTGGTTTGGGATCCATGTGTGTGCGTGTGTGAATTGACGCCAGCCCGCGGCCGCGACCTTTACCCGGCATGGGGCGGAAGCATGGGGAAATCAATGAGACCACTCGACTCTCGGGCTTGTTTTGGCCTAATTAACGTCCCTTGGTGTCCTGCTAACCCGTAAATGTCCCCACAGGTCCTGGCACACGTCGTGCCCTGAGAGTGCCCCCGGACCGGCGAGCCTGGGAAATATATCAATAACCCTTCCCCAGATTTTGGGCTCATTCCTGTAGTTCTTCTCCCCAGCTTCTCCAAATCTTTGTGCGTTGGATTTTGCAGCCTTCCCCAACAAAGCTCAATCCCATTGCTTGCTATTCTGGCATTATATCTAACCGGCGGTACACAACAACATGGCCACCGCCCAGGAGCAGAACACGGCAACCACCGTATGTTGTCTCTACTAACGCGGCTTGGTCGCGTCCCGATAAGGGATCTGATGCTGATCTCATTCCCAGGCTACGGACAATGGAGTTGGTGAGACTTATCTCCATAATAAAGAAAATGGAACCAGTGCCGTTGACCACGCCCATGGTGGTGTAGCGAAAGAGAGGAAGCCTTACGACTATGGTAAGCGTCCATACAGCCAATGGCTTGGAAGAAACAGTCGCTCATTTTTATAGGCGGCAACCCACTCGCCCACTTCCGTACTAACGAGGAGGGCGCCCGCCTTCCTGCCTTTGGCGGCGAATTCCAACCCGGTCTATACGCGTGAGGAGCCCTATGTATTATGATACGCCTTTTGGGTTAACCTTTCCACCAGGCCTCCTGCGCGCAAATTCGCCAATCCCGCCCCCCTGGGTCTGTCTGCTTTCGCCTTGACCACCTTTGTCTTGTCTTTGATCAACATGGGCACGCGTGACATTGGCGAGCCCAACCTTGTGGTTGCCATCGCCTATGGGTACGGCGGTCTCGTCCAGCTTCTTGCTGGCATGTGGTAGGTTGACATGGCACAAACAACGTTCCTTGTATATCATCAACTTACTAATACCGGTAGGGAAATGGCTGTCGGTAACACGTTCGGTGCCACTGCGCTGTCTTCTTATGGTGGCTTCTGGATCTCGTTCGCCATTATTCTCACCCCCGGTGGTTTTAACATTATCAGTACTCTCGAGTCAGAGAGCCCGGCTCCCTTCCTCAACTCGTTCGGTCTCTACTTGATGGGCTGGTTCATCTTCACATTCCTCCTGCTCATTTGTACCTTGCGATCGACAGTGGCCTTCTTCCTCCTCTTCTTCACCCTCGATATTGCCTTCTTGCTCCTCGGCATCGGCTACCTCGAATACGACGCCAACGGACCACAGGAGGGCTGCATCAAGGCTGGTGGTGTCTTTGGCATCCTTGCGGCCTTCCTCGCTTGGTACAACGCCCTGGCTGGTATTGCGGACAACACCAACAGGTCAGTCCGACTCCTACGACTACTGCGTAGTTTGGCATTAAATGTAGACTCTGACTTCTTACAGCTTCTTTGTCATTCCCGTGGCGCATTTCCCATGGTCCGAGAAGGGTCGCGAGCGGCGCAACAAGGTCGACAACAGCGCCGCACGCGACGCCGCGCACACCGCATAAGGTGGCCACTTGCGCGCGAATGAGGGGCTGTCTGTTTTGCTCGCATTGTTTCTTTTACTGTATCTGTTCGATTTGGAAATGGACCGTTCCTAGAGTAGAGCGATGGGCGGGGAACGGGATGGTAGTATACTATCATCACAAATAATCACAGACGGCATGGGCCTGTTGGTGGCAATGACGTCTCAATGTTTTTTTCAATAATAGTAGTACAATGTAATCACTCCCATCTCCCTTGAGTCCTCAGCGGTCATTCCCTTCCTCCGGCGAACACACACCACCCCCCCCCCAAAAAAAAAAAGTAATGGACGGTTTGCTTGGTTCCAATTGATGCGTCGGTTGCGTCACGCGGTCCGCTCGCACATCGGACACTATGCAGGGCATCGTGTGGCGACTCGGAGCTACCCCGCAATGATAATGGCAGCATTGTGTACCAATACAGTACAGTACATGACTGTCGCACAAGTAGTAGCCCTTGTACCACCAGAGCGAATAAGCTTGACGTGCGCCATGCAACCCGTGCAGTGACGCCGTGGCTGGCACGCGTGGGTCAAGCTTCGGGACGACCGCGTGGGCTGGCGGTCACAGCTTGGTATGAAGTCACCCAAGAAGAAGCGTGCAGGACGGCAAAGATGGCGAGACGCCTTTCTCACCGCTATGGTGTATGTCGCTTGCGCTGTACGCAGTAATGATGGACCTCCATGGCTCTACTTTTGGGGGCTGCCACGCTGTGCTGAGGGATTGGCATGAGGGGGGTGGAGTGATGTTTCGCTCCCAACCATAAGCCTGGATCGAAGGGCCGGTGGCTAGGTTTCAAGCGAGGCGGGATGGAGATGGGGGAGTTGAGAGCTTGCTATTGTGTCGGACTATCGGATTGTAACCGTGACAGGAGATTGTGCTTTGATTTTGGTGGGCTACTGTACTCCCGGAAATGCACCTGTATGTAGGAATGTACAGTACATGCCGCATCCCACATCCCACGCTACCTGCAACGCCGCCACATACCCTACCACACAATCACCCGTTGCCCTGGCCGCTCCTCCAACCTGCAGTGCAGAAGTAGAGGCTTTGTCCCCTGGCTCTAGAATACGCCGCGACCGATGGCATTGGTAGAACTGCCCATGTCTTTGCGCTGTTTTACTGCTCAGCCGCCTCCTGCTTTTGCCGCTCCTCTTCCTCCGGCGTCCTCGTCTTGAGCTGCAAAGCGTGAATGCCGCCTTCCTGGGCCATTTCGTCTTTAAGCAGAGCGTAGACCATGCGGTGTCTAGCGGGCTGCATCTTGGACCGGAAGGCTTCCGATGTTACGAAGACTCTGTTCAGGTCAGACTATTCCCATTACCAAACAGACATCCTCGACACGATACCGGAAATGTGTCTATCGAAGCGTCAGAATGAGCCCTTTCTTTCCCGAATCAAATGTACAGCGATAGCGATGAAGGAGCGAGTAGAACTAGGTACCTCTCTGCTCGTCACGCCTCTCATGGCTGTATGGTGTGCGTGACGGTGTGAATCATTAAAAATCTCCAGCTTTGTGGGATTCAGCGCTTCCGTGATCTACACCACGATTAGAATGTATTGCCCACTGCATCCGCTTGGTGGAGACATTCCTTTGCACGCAGAGCATCTTCCATGGGAGTCGCGGATTGCGCCATGTCTGACACGAGCCGCTTCCCAGTAACGGCCACACTCCGCTTGAACATGAAAGAAAGCGGTGCTCGGCTCGCCAGCCCTAAACCGTCGGTCCGGGCGATGGAATGGCTTGCTGGTGATAAAGCAGTTCGTCGCAGTAGTCTTAATCAAGGCGCCGGCAAAGCAGCCCTAGATGCGTACTAGGGATACACGTGCAACTCGGACCGAGCGCCAAGCCCAAAGATCAGAATTGTTGCCGTCCGCATCCTCATTCTCATCCATCAATTGAGCCCCCGAATCTCCATGGCTCCCTGCAAATCACGCTCACTCATAACCATGAGTTCTGTCTCCGGCCATTCTACATAAAAAAGGAGTCGAGAAAGAGCCGCTGAGGGAGGAATGGCACCAGCAGTGGATCGGGTGCCGTATCATTGAGCGATCCGGCCCCAGACGACCCAACCTTGGAACTGCCGCACTCCGAATGGCTCGCAGCAGCCCGGCCTCATCTACCCCGGCAGCGGCCATGCTGTCGTCCTTCTACACACGCACATTCGCATGTCATCGTGCCCGCTGTCTTCCCTGTTCCTTTTCCTCTCCCTCCTCTCCCTCCTCTCCCTCCTCCCCCTTCGGCCGCCATCGATTCTCCCCGCTTGCCTTCCCTCGCCACTCCCTTTGCAGAATGGCGTCGACGCTGCCCCGCCTCCCCATTTTTGAGGCTATCAAAAAGCACGACGCACATTCCGCTGCTGTTGTGCACTCGCTTTCCGGGAGGAGTTTTTCCTACGGAGAGTTAGTGAATGATGTTGCGGCCGCCAAGGACAAGCTGCAGCGGAATACGGGGGGCAAGAGTGCGGTTGGGGAGCGCATTGCGTTTTTGGTCGAGAACGGGTATGATTATGTAGGTGCGCATCAATTTACTGCCCTTCTCTCCGATATCTGAGCCTGGCAATTGACCGAGCCGTAGTCACGTTGCTTTCGATACTCGCCGCGCATGCCATTGCCGTGCCGTTGTCGCCCGCGTTTCCGGCCCATGAGCTGAGGTATATACTTGATCAGAGTGGATCGCTTATGCTTCTTTCTTCGGAGAAGTTCCAGGACAAGGCAGACGAAGTGCTGAAGGAGGGGATGGAGACGAGTCCGATCAATTATAAGCAAGAGAAGATTATGCTAGGGAACACGGACGACCATGTCACGTTAGTGGATTCTGCCAGCGAACAGGGAGGCATGATGCTGTATACATCCGGAACCACAAATCGACCGAAAGGAGTGCTATTGCCACAATCCGTGCTCACTGCACAGTCCAAGTCGCTTTTGGAAGCCTGGGACTATAGCAGCAAGGACATGCTGCTGCACGTCTTACCTCTCCACCACATCCACGGCACCGTAAACGCGCTACTCACTCCCCTATTCGCCGGCAGCACGATAGAATTCCAATTTCCCTTCAACGCAACTGCCGTCTGGGAACGATTAGCAGCTCCCTTTTTACCAAGCGCAGATGCATTAAAGAAACCTATAACATTCCTAACCGTCGTACCAACAATCTATACCCGCCTCCTCTCATCCCATCCAAATCTAACCCCCGAGCTCCAAGTAGCCACGAAAATCGCCCTACACCCCTCCAACATGCGCCTCAATATCTCTGGATCCGCCGCACTGCCCACCCCCGTTAAATCCGCATGGACGACGCTGAGCGGCGGCAACGTCCTGCTAGAACGGTATGGCATGACCGAGGTCGGCATGGCCCTATCCTGCGGTCTCTCCTTCACCGACCGTGTCGACGGGTCTGTGGGCTGGCCCCTTCCGTCGGTGCAAGCGCGCCTCGTGGACACGGAGACGGGCCAAGTAATAAAAGAAGGCGAGGAATATGACAAGGATAAGGACCGCGAACGTCATGGCGAAATCCAGCTTCGCGGCCCCACGATATTCAAGGAGTACTGGAATAATGCCGAAGCGACGGCAAAAGAGTTTGTGGACGATGAAGACGGGAGGGGCAGGTGGTTTAAGACCGGGGATGTAGCTGTCCGTCGTTTTATCGAGGGTGTGGGGAAGAGTGGTCAGAGTTGGACACACGGACCCATGTATTTTATCCAAGGAAGGAAGTCGGCGGATATCATCAAGACGGGCGGCGAAAAGGTATCTGCGCTAGAAATCGAAAGGGAGATGCTTTCTCTACCATATGTCTCGGAGGTCGCGGTCGTGGGGCTACCCTCGGAGGCCTGGGGCCAGAAAGTCGCAGCCGTGGTAGTTCTTTCTGAGCAAGGGAAAACGGCGGGGAAGGGCGGGAAGGCATGGGGGGCCCTGGACATGAGGAAGAGCTTGAAGGAAGTACTGGCGAATTATAAGATTCCGCAGGAGATGAGGGTAGTGCAGAGTATTCCGAGAAATGCGATGGGCAAGATCAATAAGAGGGTATTGGTTAAGGAGATTTGGGGAGAGTTGGTGGAGACTGGTGGGGGAAAAGGGGGAGGAGATGAAAAGAATGGGGTTATGGTACCAGAGGGGAGTGTATAATAGGTAGGCGATGTTGTATAGAAAGAGTTAGAGGCATTGTAAAGTATAGGCTACGCGCTTTTGATATCTGGGGAAGAGCTTAGATGGGGGATTACTTGCATAGAGGTCTAGAAAGGCATGAAATATTGAGGGTGTTCGTCTCTGCTTAATGTTATGAAATATTTTTTTTTTTGCTTACTCTTATGCATATTGTGGACTTGTAGTGCTCACTTAAGGAGGAAGTGAAGCATGAATGTTTCGTAACAAGTTAATAGCATGGTTGGCTTCTTAGCAGGGTACAGGACGCCTTTTCTAGGAAACTGTAATTGGTAGGAGACGTTCCCCATTCCCTTGTGTCCCCTTACCGTTATTTAACGACTATGTTTTATAGCACGAAGCATCGAACAATGTACTCCTAGGAAAGTGTGAAGATGCAGAGACGAGGTACAACAGGGAGAGAGGCGTATACACAAGGCCAAGATCAATGAACAGCCAAGTCCCCTCTTCCAACCCAATTTACTGTTCACATAAGAGACGGTGTCCTAACGAGGTGATAGCAGGCACAACAGAGCCCGACATGCCTCTGGCCAAGGAGGCTGAGGCCGGCCGGTATGGAATAGAATGACCGACGGACTCGCGCAACGTCTTGCAATTGTCGATTGGAACGTTTTCAATTGTGCTGGACCCACAATGTCTTGCCTATGGCGTGGTTTGCGTCAAGCAGGCTGTAGCCATACAGCGCGATTTGAACACCATACCGTAAGCATGCGCGCACACACGGCAAGGGTGCCGAAATGCAGCCACACTATACCTAGCAGACAAGGCGTCGAAGCGTTCGTATAGGAATGTGGCTGCGGAAGTCCCGCTAGCTGGGACAATACTACACATTAGATTGCCATGGGCATTCATTGCACAAACGTTAAAGCCTGGAAAAAAAAAAAAAAAAGGGGAGGCATAAGCAATACTTGCGAGCCTTGCGGCCTTACAGCAGCATCTGAGAGGGCGTCTAAATCGTCACTGAGGATGTCAGGCTGCGGCTAGCAAAAGTAGCGAATGTTGCGTACCTGCAGTCGTCTCTCTGGCCCAACCGTACATGTCGTGCCTGCATCGGTGGGCTACTTCGTGACCGGGGTTCTTATCGTGGGGCGGATTTGATTCGGCGGATGGGTGGACCAATCGGGATTGGTGCTATGCGACATTTCATCTTCCACTTTCCTCCAACTGAATGCCTTCTTCCTGTCCTCTTCCTAGGCACCTCCCATCCTATGTCATCCTTCCAATCCCTAGCCCTATTCTTCCTCCTTTCAACGTCACATCATCACAAATGTTACAGGAGAGGGTGAGAAGGACTTGATAGAGTGTATTGTGCCTGGTACCGGATGCAAGTATATTACGATAGGAAAAAGGAAAACCGAAAACGTAAGGGGAAGCCCTCCTTATAGGAACCTCAACCCAGATCGCACACCACCAGCTCGTAAGAAAGGGTCTACAAAATGAAAGAAGAAAAAAATAAAAATAAAAATAAAAATAAAAAGTGGAAGCGTAGGGGAACAGAAAGCTATTAAGTAGAGAGCATTCCAGCAAAGAGCTACCATCCAAACTCGAAGCAACTGACGCGATGATAGAACGGGACAGAAGGCCCTGCAACCAACACAGAAGAGAAGAAGACGTCCAAGACGACCTACATTCTTCTTACCCGCGGCACCGCAGCCATGATGCGTCTAGACAATCGACCGGAACAAACCATAGAATATCCATACCCCAAGACCAGAATGCCGAACGCCGATGTATGCCATCTAGCAGCTACCTAGAGAGGTGGCCACCCTCCACATCCATCACTCGTGAGTCATGAATATGGAGACTATCAAGGGTGGAAATTTCAATTTTCATTTGTAGTACCCAGAATCCGAGGCGCTGGAGCTGGAGCCCGTGCCTGTGTTTGGCCCACCACCGTTGTGGATGACGACGCTGCCTGGTTTGCTGCCGTAGCGGTAGTTGCGCGAGGATTGGGCTGTATTGGCGTAGATGCTTGAGGAGGCGCGTGATGACGTGGCTGTCCCGTTGTTAGAATTGCAATTAATGAAACGGTAGACTGTAGGCAGCATACACGAAGTTGTTGATCGCGGCGACGAGGAATGAGGGCCGTAGCTAGCGCCCTTATCCTGGCTGTAGGACGAGCCGTGGGAAGATCGGGAAGACATGGTTGCTTTGCAGTGAGGCGTCAAGAGGCGTTGAGTAGCCACTTTCAATTCGAGAGGTTTGAGTTCGGAGATTGCTACTCGCAGGCTCCTATAGTATTCTCGGTGTTTGCACAGAGCAGAGAAGGGCGTGGGCAGCAGGGTAGAATAGGAAGCTGAGAGATGTGACTGTTAACTGAAGCTGGGCACGGAGAGAGCAATGACTCTTAATGGGATACGAATAGATGGAAGACTGGAGCAAGACAAGTTGAGTTGCGAACTTGATAAAGAAGAAAGTCCGAACCTCCATTGCGTGGCTTAGAATTTATATTCTAGGCAGATACCTGAGGCCGGTAACTGCTCTTTCACGGTCGACTGCGTACCCCGTCGGAGAGCCCCTACAACCCTACCTGTCATAACGTAGGTGCCTGGATAACAAGGTGAGCATCGACGAGTGACTGTGCGCGACGGCGATGATTCATTGAGGCTATGTCCTCTGGCCTAGGGCCGGTCAACGCCTGCAGGCAGAACAAGTAAGGAACGACAGGCTGCAGGGTTTGGTGAGGAGCCAGAAGCGTCGACGGGGAGTCATCTGCGCCCGTTTTGGGACATTTGTGGACGAAGTAGAGAACATGTTCGGTCGAGACGCGCCCGCAGAGGCAGAGCATTTGACGCAAGCATTGATGACAATGACTGGAGTCCTGCAAGGCACATCAGGCAGTGACCAGTCAGAAGGCAGGCAAAACCGTGACCACCGCCCTGGACCAGGCTGAAGCAAACGGGAGAGGACTGGATGGCGACGGCGAGCAGTGAATGTGCGTGACCGGAAAGCCCAAAACGGGTAGCGTGGGGGCTGGGATGGTGGATGCCTGGAAACCGAATATGGTGACCCAGAGAAGCTCACCGCGCCTAGAGATGTGAGATGATAGAAGACTCCTGATGACGATGAGGACGACAGTGTTACGATTGAGGCGAGCAGGAATAGGCTTAGGGCAGCGTGATGGAGAGGAAGAAAGGGAAGAGGGGGCAAAGGCCGAAAGCAGTGGGGTATCGTGGAGCTGAGAGATGGCGGGGCAGGCAATACGAGATAGGCCGCCTGGGCTGCTGACCTACGCCATTCACGTGGTGATAGAGTCAACCACATACCCAAGTGCCTGATATCCAGGCTGCTCGAGTGCTTGTTCGTTGCTCTGTGACAGGATGTAGGCGGTGTCGAAATGGCACCCCCCCCCCCCCCAAAAGGCCGCATGTTCACTCGATATCCGCAGTACGACTCCAAAGCCTCTGTCAGGCCTGTCCCTGGGTTTGGAGGCATACCGAAACCCGAGGGCAAGTCCTGCATGGTGGAGAAGGGATTGGGATCGATGTCAAGCTCGATGCGCCATCGCGCAGATGACTGCTGTGCTGGCAAACCGGTCAACACCTCACCGAAGTCACCCGAAGCAGGACTTGGATCGGACTCCCTTTCATCGCGTCCCCCGGTGCCAATGACTGGGTGAAGGGGTCAATTCTCGGGACGGAAACACTTGCGATGGAATCAAAACATGGGGGGAGCCATTGGCTTCTGTATCCGAATGCTTGCATCCACTGTGTGGCATATGCAATAATGGGTATCAGTCAAAACTATCTATCAAACTCCGACTTCGGGCACTCCGCCCTTTTCGGGACCGCTGCAAGATGCCTTTTCTTAATCCCAGTACTTTAGCATGCCGTTTGCATCGCCGGTAACGACTCTGGATGTTTCGCGGGGGTGCCATTGCACAGCCAAGACGGCTGCGTCGCTGGCCTGGATCTTGTGATACATCTTGCATGTCTTCCAGTCCCAGAAGCATACATAGCCACCCGTGTCTCCAGAGCTAACAAATTGCCCATCAGGACTAATTGCCACATCCGGAGCATGCCCCGCCACATTGTGGCCTCGGTAGCTCTTCTTGCGGTTTTGACGGAACCGGTCAGTGGACGAATACACAACGATTTGGTTGTCAGAAGACTGGAAGGCAATATATTTGCCCGATGGGTGCGGCGCAGACCGCACCATGGAAAACATATATGGCTCCGCAATGAATTTTATTGGGACAGGAATGCCATATTCCCACGCGCGCAGGGACTTGTCGTCTGATGTGCTGACGAAGCGGCGGTTCTAAGAGGCATTAGAACATGAAATATTGGGAGAAACGCGCTATGACTAGTACATACCTCGTCGCAGAATGTGATAGTGTTGACGGCATCCAAATGATGGTCGTACTCTTGCACAATCTCTCCGCTTCTGACGTCGTACTGGAGAATCTTCTTATCGCTCATGCCCGCGAGGAATTCATGGGGCGTGCTGGGGTTGATGCGTACAACATGTGGAGTCTTGCCGGTGGTGAACTTATTCAAGCACTTTCCTGTCTCCGTGTCCCACAGCTTCATATACCGATCATAACTCGACGAGACAAACTGCGTGCCGGCGGGATTGAAGTCAATGTCGTTGACCGACTTCGTGTGACCGGAATAGGTACGGAGAAGCTCGCGTTGGTGATAAACGTCCCAAAGTGCAATCTTAGAGTCAGCAGAGGCAGAAAGAAGGAGGTGGCCGCTGTCGGGGAAGAAACGCGTCTGGGTGATTCCTTTGGTATGGTACTTGAAGGTATGTATATGCTTTTTAGGGATGTAGTTTGTGAAATCGCCACGGTCGCCGGTTAATCTGATATCGAGATCTACAGAAGGTTAGTATTAGAAATTTGATAGCAAAACTCACGATAAATTTACCGTTCGGTACGTGCATGTACGTTCTTCCCTGGTAGTCATACTGCTGGCTTCCGACGAACTCGCTCGTCTCACCCTCCGCATTGTCATCGCGATAATCCGTTCCGGCAAGCTTCTTAGGTGCTGGTGCTGGGTTCTCTTCGATCTCATCCTCCTCATATATTATTTCTACCTCTTCATCGTCTCCAAACTCCTCGTCCGAGGCGGCATCTGGTCGTTCTTCCTCATACCTGGCCCATGGTCCTTTATAGGCTCCAGGTCCCGATACAATACCGACATCGCCCTTGTTTTCTCGTTTTCGCTTTTTCGAGGCAGCGTTTGGGTTGGATTCGATTGCTCGGTGGCCTTGGCGGAAGGTAGATTCACTGATAAAGGTTTCGGCCGCGTATCCGGTTGGCACTCTCCCGGTACCCCTTGCGTATCCAGCCATCAAAACTTCAATAATTTCGCCGGCGCGACCTAAACACACAGATATAGGGGTGGTATAAAGCGAGAGTGAGGATGTAGCGGGGTCGCACGAAGCTTCCCCAGTCGGGAAAACTTGGATGAGTAATATATGATTAAGTAAGCGCCGAGCCTAGTTCCTTATCACTGCCACCTACCCAAGGCTTTAGGGAAATCCTCCCCCCAAGTAAAAACAGCAGTCTTCATGGTTTAGACACGTGAGTATACTCAAGGGATAGTTAGATTCGTGGGAGCCTTGGCCATCAATTAGTAAGAGAATGTGCAGCAGCAGCCTTGGTAACATGGAATCTGAACTCTTCATTTACATATAATGGTACGGTATCATAACCGATAGAAACGTGAAATCTCCTCTGCACTGCGCCTCTACATAGTAACGCTCATCATCCCGTCATGACAGACCAATCTCATCTCTAATCTCCTTTCCCACCCGCCTATACACCTTCCTGAAAATGGTATATGCGCCTCGGCCACTCCCGCGAAAGCTCCCGTGATGGTAGTTCTACACAGCTTAGCTCCTATTCTATACTGGAAATACTCGGAGATTTCATCCATAAGCGTGTCATGGTAGGACGTCCACTCCGCGGGACGGTAACCTAATTCTTGTGGTGCGTTTAGTGAGATTCATCCCGGATGAGTGCAACAATCATGCTGTACAAGTAGAAGAAGAACATGACGAGATGAAAGCCGAGCTTAATGAATGATTCCTGTAGAAGGTTAGCTCTTAACCCTGAACTAGTCTAGCACATAACAAACAATAGAAAAGCTTAGTTAAGATTAAAAACCAATCAGAAGAATGCCAGGGGTTATTCATGGGTGGGCTGACGAGAGTCCCTACCTTCTTGTGGACGTTGAGCTTCCTGAATATCTCTGTCGCATCCAAAAGGTGCTGATTCTCGAAGATCCTGCGCATCATCAGTCATGTTCTTCCGGAAAAGGAGATTACCCAAGGTTTTTGGCATACTTCTTGCCGTTCCAGGCTAGCAGGGGTAGGTTCAAAATCAGCGCAACCCAGTACCCGTTGATTAGGAAGAGGAAGGTCAGGAAAGCATGGACGGCGGCTTCGGGAACGATATAGGTGTTCAGGCGATTGCAAAGATCGATGGGGTTGATGTAGTCACTAGCAAGACCGTTAGCCTATGTTACTGGGAAGGAGTCGGCTGACGACGAAGATGAAGAAGGGGAGCGGCCGAGGGAGCGCGACAGGACTCCAAATGTTCACCGAGAAGTTGGGGAGTGGTAAAGAACGCTTACCATTCCAGATCACTGTACATGATGGTGAAGAAAACCTGGAGGAAGAGGTTGACGGCGTTTATCAACACCGCCAGAAGGTACAACCATGCTTCGCCGGACATTGTGACGACTTGCTGTGCGAGTGGGGGCCGAAGTTTCAAAAAATTTACGTTCTGGGTGAAGTGACAGGCTACGCAGAGAACAATTCAGCGCAGCGGCCCACGACAGAGTGCGAGGACAGATATCGGTAGCGGTCGTGTGGTGATGGTGGAGGTGGTGGTAGTGGTGGAGTTTATCGGGCCTAGGCACCGGAAGCTAGTTCTAGGCGGGCGTTGGCGGGGTTTGGCCGGTGGGCGAAAGGGGATGCCGGGTTCTACGCGCGTCAATGGGGTATCACGAGGACTGTAACGCAGAAACGGGCGTACAGAAGTAAAGGGAGGATTGGGGACGGTGCTCGGAGCAGGCTGCAGAATGTTTGGATGACGTTTGGCCGTGAAGTTGCAAGTTGTTGGCGGGGGCGTGCGCCTCGCTTGCGAGCTTGTGCGTGCTTAGCCCTTCCTGGCCGACATCTGTCTCTGGGAAACCAATTTGGTACTCGGAGTAGGAAATGGGCTACTCTCGATTCACAGAAAACTGAACATCATTGAATTCGAGCGCCCCAAGTTTATTCGTTCACCTGCCCCGTTTCTTGTAGTAATAGGCGCCCGGCGTAGCCTTGGTCGTATGTCGACCCTCATGCCTGAGCATATACGTATACCATTAATACTCATTACTTAGCTACTTGGAGATGGCCTATATCGTGGCTTTACGGCTTCAATAAATGTCTGGATCTTCTACCCAGAATTTTACGCGGTCTCTATGACATTCACTCGCTCCAAATACGCATACACATGTGCCATCACCATCACCACCACTATCGCCTGTACTATCATCATCGGCTAGCCTCTTACGATGCCTCAGCTGCTTTGCCATTTGCAGCTACGAGCCGCGGCACAGGACCGCCCGGTGAGTCCGGGAACCTTGCTGTCAGAATTTCAACCCCGTCTTCAGTAACGAGAAGTGTATGCTCTGACATATCGTTAGTGTACCGGCGGCCGACGTTCGTGCGACTATACATACCAAACTGCGCGGTGCGGGAACCATCCTGAGTGACACTAGTCCAGTCGTCCGGCCATGTCTTGTCCTTGTGAGTGCCCAAGCTGATCATAGGCTCAATCGTAAAGCACATGCCTGGTTTGGCCTGGCCAATTGCCTTGTTCTTGGCATAATGCGGGACGTTCGGGGCGCAATGAAAAAGCTGATTGATCCCATGGCCGCAGTATGTCTTGATTACGCTGCAATTCTGGGTTTTTGCGTGCTTCTCAATGACATTTCCGGGATCCCGGAAGAGCATGCCCGGCTTGACAATTTGAATTGCATGATCCAAGCATTCTCTAGCTGTCTCGACCACGCGGACCGAGTCTGGATCCGCCAGAGCCTTGTCACCAATGTAATACGTCTCGTTCAGATCGCCGTGGAAGCCTCCGTGGTATAATGTCACATCAATATTAAGGATATCGCCATCCTGGAGTACCCGCTGATCTGGAATACCATGACATATCACCTCGTTAGGCGATGTACATACGGATTTTGGGAAATGGCAGTAGTTGAGCGGTGATGGGTAGGACTTTGCATGGTCAGCTCCTTTAGCACTCACAGCATGTCTAGCGAAGGTGGGCTTACATTTCTCTCCAAGCAAGCTTTGTGAACAACCTCATCGATATAATCCGTGCTAACTCCCGGCTTTGCTGCTCTCGCCGCAATATCTAGAACCTCTCTGGCCAGCCTACAAACCTTGCGCATTCCTTCCTGCTCTTTCTTATCCAGTACCTTTATCTTATGCCGGCCAACAAAGACTTGCTCAGATCGTGGTATGCCATCTTTCGCGTAGTCTGGGTATTGTATCGTCGAGGGGACTTCTCGCTTCGCGGATAGTGGGTATACAGGTTTAAGGGTGCCTGTGAAAGGAAAGGTCGGGAACGGGTTGAAGTGGCCAGTAGCTGGATCCGGGTGAGACACGACTTTTGGAGTGAAAATAGTTTGGAGGATACTACTCTGCGACTTGTGTACCTTCTTGTGCTCACTCTAGCTCAAGGTTAGTCTTCTTACGTTTGCTTTCTGAGGCTGATCATGCCGTGTACCCAGTTGCGCTTGAAGCAGTCCTGTGAGCAGAAGTAGCTTTCCTTCCCCAGATTTTGGCAGTTGGGACATTGAAGTGCTGTAGCATCGTTTTCGCAGTCTTTGCCTAAGCATTTGCGCGGGGCGGGCGTCTCTCCAGACATGATTTACAGGACTTATACGAAGGATTCTCGAGAAGCAAAGACGGGAGGGGAAAAGCTGAAGGGCACAGCCTGCAAGCTCTTATAGAGGCAGCAAATAGGGGTGATAGGGCACAACCCCAACTCCGCGCAAACTGAGTGGTGAATGTCTCGAGAAAGCGCAATGCCGACTCTGAATCTCGGACAAGGGTCTGGACTCCGATTCGTGCAGACCCATGATTAGTCATCCTTCGATAAAGCCTCTCACTAGTCACGCGTCCTGGATGGCATCTACGCATCAGTGGTACCACCGACAAAAGAAACACCTAATCGCTTATGTCACCCGAAGTAGTTCTACAAATCTTCCAAGGTTTTATCGAGCTAGTGGTGCTAAGAATACTAAATAACTTGTCCGTTTTCCTTGACTCACAAGCGACCCCAATCGTATCGCCTTTGCTTTCTGTATAAATTATACTTTCTCGTGAATACATAGTTCTGGTTATCGGCTGCGCCCATCAGACCATCTTTGTATATTACGCCATCGATTACAAATTTGGCTTGGTGTCCTGTATTCCCACTTCTGCAGTTTATATTAATTTTTCTTTGCAAAAGCCCATTCAAACATTCATAAAGTACGAACAACAATGCCGGAGAAAGTGGTAGTCGTAGGAGCAGGGCCGGTCGGATCTTTGGCCGCGGTCTACGCTGCGGTTAGGGGGCATGAGGTAGAAATCTACGAGCTGCGACCGGGTAAGGCTTCACTATCTTATTTATCGTCTTCCTTCGCTGAATACACTTCATACTGCTTTTAGCTGGCCTATAGGCTCTATAGATTTATCCCCCCCGTGCATTTTCTTTTTTTTTTTTTTTAGGAGTATGCCATAGCTCTAGTACGGAGTATCATTTCATTCTCCAAAGACGAAGTTGGATTTCTACTATGATTTCTAACAACATAGCTAATTCTCCCAGATCTCCGTGACCCCAGCACAACACCCCTAAACTTTACAAAATCTATCAACCTCGCCCTCTCCGAACGAGGCATAAACTCGCTCCGTCAGACTAGAATTTCCGAGATTGCAGACGCTGTATTATCAAAAACCTTCCCCATGCACGGCCGCATGATCCACATGCGCAAACAAGGCCAGTATACCCGGGAACCCCAACTCTACGATGCGCGCGGCAAATCACTATTAGCCACGGATCGCACTGCGCTCAATAAGACGCTCCTCGACCATCTTGAAGCGCTGCCTAACGTAAAGATATTTTTCTCTCACAAGCTCGTGGGCGTTGACTTTCGCAAACGACTAGCATGGTTCGAGCGGCACCTGTCCACTGACAACGACGCCCGAGGCACCGAGTTTGAAGTCCCGTTTGACTTCATGATCGGTGCCGATGGCGCGCATTCTGCTGTGCGTTACCATATAATGAAATTTGTGCCCATGGCATATCAGCAGGAGTACATCGATAAGTTGTGGTGTCAGTTCCATATCCCTCCTTCATCGAGCGGGGGCTTTAGACTGCCGCCCAATTACTTGCACATCTGGCCACAGGACGAAAGCATGTTCATTGCACTACCAAATCTCGACAAGACGTTTACCGCGACATTATTCCTCACTCGCTCGGGCTTCGAGGAACTGGATAGATCTGGGAAAGTGGTGGAATATTTCAATGCAAAGTTTCCTGGCGTGGTACCGGACTTGGTCACAGAAGACGGGTTGAAGAAACAGTACTCGACAAATGCGCACCTGCCTCTTATTACGATCAAATGCTCGCCCTACCACTTCGGTTCTTCGGGTGTGATAGTCGGCGACGCGGCACACGCTATGGTGCCCTTCTACGGGCAAGGCATGAACGCCGGGCTCGAAGATGTTCGTGTGCTGTTTGAATTTTTGGATAAGTATCCCTCGAACCGCGCCGCCGCTCTTGAAGGGTACACAAAAGAAAGGACACCTGACGCGCAAACAATCAACGACCTAGCACTGAGAAACTACAGGGAAATGGCCACAGATGTCAAGAGACCCTTATATAGGGTCAGGAAATGGATCGAAGAGACACTAGACCTCTACCTCCCGGCCGTGGGATGGGCGACACAATATTCCCGCGTAACATTCAGCAATATGCGATACTCAGAAGTTCAGCAAAGGAGTCAGCGACAAGCTCGAATCTTGAACGGACTTGTCGGTATGATCTTTGGTGGCGTCATCTTCAGTGGTTTCATATTTGTGCGATTGGGCGGTTTGCAAAGGGTCAAGATAGGCGTATTGCGGGGGATGTGTTGGGTTGCTAGGGGGTTGCATGGTGTAATGTATGGGTAGGGAGGCGGGTATACGAATCATACTTTCGGCTTCATGGCTTTCAATGGCCGCTTATTCTCGAGAGCCGATATTGTTGGTATAATATCATTTAAAGGAAATTATAGCATTTGCAAAGAGAGTGCGGGGAATGCGTGGCGCTTCGGCATTCATTCTAACTAAGCAGCTGGGTATCATAAAATGACTCCAAGACGCGGTACCTTTAAACCAAACACCTAACCGCCCCGTATTCCTCATTTTTCCAATTCCCGTATCGCTTTCCGTACGGTCGCAACATCCGCCACAACCCCCTTCCCATACGAAACCTTTTTAACTCGACTCCTATAATATTCAAGATACGGCAGGACATCATCGCCGCTCGCTATACGCCGCACTGCATAGGCCTTGTAATCGACCCTATTCCTAACAATATAGTCGTCCCACTGCTCATTCGGGATCAGGTTATTATCTAGTCGGAGTTGCAAAATTTGTCTACACAGATCAAGAAAGTGTTTCCGGTCGCCTGTATATTCTGGGTATTCCGATTTGAACGATTTGAGCACAGATGCGGTCCCGTCGTCCGATTGAACGGACATCGATGTCCGAGAGCGGGATAATTGATTAAGTGGCTCAATCGACTGGCGAACTGATTCCGAACGGTTGGGGCGTTTTATGATGTCTTTGTCGGCGCTTTCGGGACCTGCGTCGAATGGAGTAGAGAAGTGAGCCTGCTTGTGTATAGGAGCGCTTGGAGACGCAACGGCGGGGGCTAATCGGCGCTTCTCCCTGTCTTCTTTGATGAAGGTTTTTTTCTGTTGGAGATATATATGGCTAGGGCTCCGTATTGTGGGCGAATTGCTGCCAAAGTCCACGATTTTAATTTCTCGCCGCTTCGACTGTCGGGGGTCGATCTTTCTGGGCGATTCCTCTGGGCCACGTTTTGGCTGAAGAATGCTAGCGATAGGATCCAAGTGAACAGCTGTGGGCTCTAAAGTAGTCATACTGTCTACATTTCCCCCGACTATAGTTTCTTCAACTCGCAATTCCTGGTCGATGGGGTATCTGGTAACATCCTCCTTTCTAAGATCGATCAGAGAAGCTGAAGAGTTGGGGTCGTTGCAGGCGCTGTAGACGATAGAGGTCGCATTCGTCTCTTCTGAGGATCCGCTTGAGGGTTGACGCTCAACCGAAAGTCCGTTGAAATTGAGAATAGATTGGGCGTTTTTGCCTTTAATG
This sequence comes from Lojkania enalia, assembly GCA_010094045.1. NCBI lineage: Eukaryota > Fungi > Ascomycota > Dothideomycetes > Pleosporales > Lojkania > Lojkania enalia. The sequence goes on from ML986681.1 coordinate 161,056, forward strand.
TATGGGGTTTCCTTCACTTGTACCACGACGCTTGGTTGGGTAGAAGCATCTACGGAGGTAATATCAGCTCTTGTCTGGTTCAAGGATGACTTGTTCTCCACCACGGCGTCACGTCCGAGGGCTTGTGGTACCGCAAACTCCATATCGCCATCGGAATCATCGCGAAAACTTCCCGATGGGAGCGAAGATAGTTGTGGGTTCTCCTCATCGTGACCATGTGATTGGACATTATTAGTGATGGCTTCTGTATCTTCGCGGTGGCATGCATTATCCTGGCCCAGGTATTGCGCATGCAGGATAGGCGTAGACTTAGCATTCTGGACGGCATCCTTCACAGTTGGTAGGCTGCTATCTGGAGGCCACATATTCACCTCTTGGGCTGGAATTTTTGGTGGTTGGGGCGATGGTAAGGCTGACCAGCTATGCAGACTGCTAGCTGGCTCTTCATAGACGGATTCAGGAGTTGATGAAGGTTCGCTGTGAATTTCTTGGTCTAAATCAGGTTGTGCGTCTTTATTGTCGTCCTCTCCCGAGTCTAGGTCTGGTTCTATGTTCACATCTTCCGCGACAGTTCCTCCGAGTTCTACAAGCGTCTTTATTGGAATATTGCCTGCGGGGAATCGGTGAGGTGGTTCAGGCTTTTGCCATGCTGGCGATCGTTAGCTAGAGCCTTCCACATGCAGGCAGGAGGCGTACTATCTTTCCGAGCCAAGAGTTTGCGCTGATCACGATCAACTACGGCCGAGTCGTGATTAAAGATATAGTCTTTCATCCACTCTGCTTCCGTATAATATATGTCGTGTTTATGAGATGGAGTAGATATATGTCCTATGGGAATTGAACTCTGGATACCTAGATTTCCTTCTATAGGGAAAGCTCGGGGAACATTGCCAATATTGATTAGTTGTTCGTCCGTGACGTTCTGGGGGGATGTATGAAGTTGGGTGTGTCGATCCGGAAGGCTGTATCGCTCTATATCCCGTTCACCCCTAGGACGCGGTTGGGAAGCATCAGCTGTTTCGAATATTTGGTCCTCTACTACGTTCTGAGCGGACAACCGGTTGGTAGTCCCGACAGTGTCCCTGTTTAGTCGACTGCGGTCTTTGCTTTTACTCAGAAGCATTAGAAGAGCTTGCCCACCTGTAGATGTGCCTGTAGCTGCTGTTGCTGGTTTTTCTTGATCCTCTCGAACGTTTACCAATGAGATCAGTCTAGCGCTACTTAAATCTTGGTTATTGCCTTCATGGAGGAGCGGCTTCTCATGCTTATTGGGTTGCTCAACTTGCGTTGCGAAAGGTATTTGTGAATGTAGCATAGTGCTCCCAGCACCGGGGTCATCCTTGTTATTAGGAGTAGGCCCTTTAGCCGAAGCTCCATGTATTTTCGTGAAGCCGCCCGCGTGTTTGTCGCACTTGTCTTGTACTTGTTGCAGTTTTTCCAACTCTACCTTGATATACTTGTCGTCTATAATGGGCTTGGGATGCCCGAATGTTCCAGTCCCAGAACCTCCTTGCCAAGCCACCTCTTCCAAAACGATCTGTAATTTGGCCCTCGGGCGGCCATGAGAGGTGAAACGGAGTCTGAATTTCCTCACGGTCACGATATCGTGCAGACACTCTCGCTCTAGGTCTTTAGCATTGTTTTGTTTGCGAAAGACTCTTAGACACTCCTTGGAGACTATGGCTTCAATATAGTGGCGGCCGTCGGAAATGGTAAAGGGAGAATTCTGCAACATACCGTCAGCAGGTTCACATAGGGACGGATATAAGTCAAGCGCACCTGTATTATCTGCACGAAACATCGCTTATCTGGGCCGGGCTCATCCATAATCATGTCGAAACTGCTGCCATTGTCCTCGTATATGCCAACCCAGGCGTCGAGGGCAAGGCCAGGACCCCTACTCTTGAATTTATCCCAGAGCCAAGAATGGCCCATGAGAAGTTTCAGATAGACTTCTTGGTGGAGCCAGTCATGCAGCATGTTTGCCATGTCGCATTTGTCGGCGGAGAGTGTTGTGACTAAACCTGGATCACGATCCAGCGGGAGAGGTGGATGTCGAGGAAGTGAATGCAGGTTGTCGAGGTGCGGGGCCAAACCAAGACGTTGTCGCGTCCCGCCGCGTCCGCCTTCCTGGGAGCGCAACGGGTTATCACGTGCGTATCTATGACTGATGGCTCGATTGTGATTGGATGTTAGTGCTGTGGCTAATGGTCGAGGTGCAGTGCACGGACGCAACAAATGTGGCAGTGCAGCGCATCCTCACGTACTTGAACAGTTCCCAGTGCCGAGGTTGAGGCTCCCGGCTACTCCAATAATTAATAAGTGACATGGCTGGTGAAAACGTAGATTTATGAACATACGAAATATTGTTGCGCAGCACTTCCCAGAAGTCTTTTGAGCTTGTCTTTGCCGAACTGAGGGGGCTGCCTTGGTAGCTACCCGAAGCAAACGCCATTCCGTGCCTACTGTAGCCAAGCCAAGCCGCCGGGACTATCGTCATCAGCGATGGAGACAACCAGGAAGCTAGGCAACTGACCTCGACTCTCCGAAATCCCATGATCTCTTTCTATAGCACAACTCCGGCTCCTGCGCTTCCTTCGCCCATGCCAGCCTCGCCCGTGCCCTTCCTGCTACTGTGAAGCGTCTGAGATATATTGTTGGACCGTTCCCCGGCGCGTGTTGGTGTATATTCCCACTTCGACCAAACTCATCGACAGCACAAACGTGCCGACGCTCGAGTTGCCACGATTTCCCACAGTACTACCTCTGCACATGCGACGACACCCTAATGCGGTCCTCACTTGATTCTTCTCACCCATCGCTCCGCCTCCCTTGCCTTGTCGCACCCACAACCGCGCCCGCGTCGCTACTCGCTCCCCGCTCTAGGCTGTGGTGCCGCCATGGCCAAGGACTCTGATGCGTCTTCACAACGGACCCTGCAACAAATCCATACGTCTGCGTCGCGCTCAGACTCTCTCACCATATTTGGCGATCTCACCGCTCCCCCGGCCTCATCGTCGACAGGAGAGAATAAAGGCATCGAGTTAGTTCAGGGCGGCTTGAGCGGCCTCTACAGTCGTTTGAGGGCTTCAGTAGCCGGCAGCAAAGAAGGGAATGTTGAAAGCATCGAGGATGCCCTTGTTGCAAGTTCAAGGAGTAAGCCCGCATCAAAGAGCGGCCAAGGAGGGAGGAGTCCTAGTGGTACTGCTGTTTCCTCGCCTGTTGTAATATCGGTGCCGTCATCCAGGTTGCAATCACCCTTAGCAGCAAATTTTCCCGACCAACAGTTACCACCATCACGGGAATCCAATATCTCGAGCCCTGCTACCTCGACGAAACATTCGTTGAACGGATCCAAGTCATCGCTGGCCACCGCAAAATCTAGGAGTTCAATACCACTTACAGTGGACACCGGACGGGTTCCCAAAGAGGAAGATTCTTACTCCCAAAGCTCCATGAGCATTAATCCCAAAGCCTTGAGCTCCTCTACTACCAGAAATTCTTCTCGGAATGGTTCTTCAGCTGGTTTGGCGTCAAAATCTCAGGATTCTCATCGCGATACAGCGAGCCAAGACGAATCCCTTCGACACTATAAGGGCGATATGGATCTCAGAGACGAGGAAAGCGATACAACTGAGGATGATCTCGTCGTTGTCGAAGGTGGCGGCTTTGCCAACGATAATGCCAAATACGTGAATAGCCTTGATGCGGCCCACGATGGGTTATCCAAAGTCAATTCTCGCGTAGACGGCCAGTACAAACCTAACCCGCCCACACCTAAAATTACAACGGAAGAATTCGATCAGGATTCTGGGGTGACAGGGTCTCCGCATGTCCCAGCTCGTGTTCAGACACCAGTTCTTGCACCGGCAACTCACCGTCCGCCTATGGTTCACATTGGACCTTCACATTTACCAGGATTTCGTGCTTCTCGAGCCTCTTCCTCAGATGGTTTAAGTTCTATCATCACCAATGCAACTGTTCGAAGCCCTGCAATTGCGCCTATCGAGGAATTCAGACAGCCCGTCTCCGGAACTTTGTCGACCAATAGTAATATATCTAGCAACGCCATCTCCCAAATGGGAAGGAAGATACTTGGAAGAGAGTTCTGGATGAGGGATGAGAATGCAAAGGATTGTTTCAACTGTGGTGACGCCTTTTCAACTTTTAGGAGAAAGCACCATTGCCGTACTTGCGGACAAATCTTCGATTCGAAGTGTACGTCCTTGATTTCAGGGACAGTTTTTGGACAGTCTGGTAATTTACGAGTTTGCAAGCCATGTGAAAATATACTCAAAGGAAACGATGATGATTCCTCTGTCTACACCGATGAAGGGGACCAGGCATCGGTCTACGAGCAGGACGAAATGGCCAAGGCACTGGAATCCCACTTTGATCTCTCCGAAAGCGACACTACAAAGATTAGCACCCCAACGATCAGCATACCAATGTCTAGAAAGGCAGGAAGCGAGAAAAAACGCCGGTCGACCGTTATTGAAGTCGCTCCTCCGACACTAGCACGACCTAGCTCCTCCAGATCTCTGCGCTCGCTAAGCGGGAGGCCTAGATCATCCAGCCATAAGCGCCATCATTCGCGCCATCAACATATGCGAAATGTTAAATATGACGACCGGGCACCATTCCATCAGCATGACTCGGAGAGTTCACGCAGCCGCTCAAGTCTCCCAGCGTTTCATCACGACAGCATCATAGATCCTGATCTCGCCCCCTTTTTATCTGACGAAGACTCTAGCGAGGATGAACCGGCAAGTATATTCGCAACTCTCAGAGGCGATTCTCCGACAAATCCTAGCTTAGAGGGCGAGCGGGGTGGGTTGGGAGGACTTTTCGCTGTCATGAGGAAAGGCAAATCACGTACCGGGGATAAAAGTGTGGTAAGTGGTAGCTATGCTCGAGACACCGACACCGCGAGTATCTCGAGCCGTCACATGAACCGACATTCACGGCGAAGAAACCTTAGCGTGAGTAGTGTTGCGCACGCGCGACCTTCACCAAGGCGTTCCAAGAGCAACAGCCTCCTTAGACAAATTGGGGTAAGCTTCGGCGGCGGCGCACCAATAACACAAGTTACCGCACCCTCTTCCACCCCTATCTCTTCCTCAAAGATCACCCGTAGCGCCTCCATGCAGGGCCCTAATTCTCCAGAGGTTGAACTCAACCAAGCTAGTTTGCAACATGTCCACAAGCTGTTGAAGCAAATGCTGCAGGATGCTACCATCCCTCATGTATCCGGCTGGGAAAAAGCTCTTATGCCAATACTATTGCAATGTACGGATGACGTCAATCCCGATGTCCACAGGAGCGACGACATGGATATTCGTAATTATATCAAGCTGAAGAAGATACCTGGTGGTCGACCCAGCGATACCTCTTACGTCTCCGGTGTCGTATTTACAAAGAACATTGCGCTAAAGAGTATGCCACGAAGCATACCAAATCCAAGGATCATCATTGTTACTTTTGCGATAGAGTATGCGCGCCACCAGACGCATTTCATGAGTTTAGAGCCGGTTATCGCCCAAGAACGAGAATATCTTCGCAACTTGGTGAACCGTATCGCGGCCCTCCACCCGAACGTACTGCTCGTGCAACGAAATGTTTCTGGTCTAGCACTAGAATTTTTAGAGCAAGCCGGCATTGCTGTTGCTTACAACGTCAAACAAACGGTGCTCAACGCTGTAGCGAGATGTACCCAATCGCGAATGATATCCTCGGTAGACAAGCTTGCAATTGACCCTTCTCACCTTGGTCAGTGTGAGAGCTTCGATGTGAAAACATACGTACATAAGGGCGTAAAGAAGACGTACATTTACCTTTCTGGCTGTCAGCAAGATCTCGGCTGTACCATCGTCCTCCGCGGCGCAGAAACTGAACACCTTATCAAACTGAAGCGAGTCACAGAGTTTATATGTTATGTCGTCTACAACCTCAAATTGGAAACTTGCCTCATGCGAGATGAGTTCGTAATGATTCCCTCTGGCTCCAGCGGTGGAACGCCTCCCCAGAAAGAAGAGTGTTCTCAATGCGCTTCTGGAGAGGGTTCTCGATCGCATGATGGCGCAATTTCGAGTGAGAAGTCTCTTGAAGCTCTTTCAATGATCAATAAGAGAGACGGAGCCGAAGGTACTAAGCATGTCGTCGGCGAATTACATGTTCCCCATGATGAGCCGGCTCCTTCCTTTTACAGCGAGATGGTCGAGAAGCATGATACGAAGATTCTCTCTGCTTCTCCTTTCGTAAAGTTTATGCAGCCCTACCTGCTAATGCAAGCCCGAGAATACGAACGAAAGCTCGGTTATTTGAAGAAACTGAGGGACCAGTATAGCACCAATGAGGAGAAACTGGACGACGAATCCCAGCAGAAATTCGAACTAGTGCAACCCAAAATGGTACATACAGTGGTGAAACGGGCATCGAAACAGGTCCATGATTTTCTACATGCTGTGCACGCGGCCGAGTACGACAAGGCGTTGCACAACTACCAGACGCAAAAGCGACAGTGGGAAGCGTACCTTTCCGGGAATATGAACCTCTTCGACCCCTTTACTCATCAGAAAATTGCGGTACTCTACAGCGTCGTAAACTCGGTTACATCTACGCCTTGTATTGGACCCGAGATTATTGCCCTCGGTTTCTACCAAGAACACGACATCGATGACGGATTTACCCCTGACTGCACCCTAGGTCAGTATGTTGAGGATGTATGCCACTCGGCTGGAACTGTTTGCGATGTCGATGGCTGCAATCGAAGGATGCTTGATCACCATCGTCAGTATGTCCACGGAGAAGGCCAGATGAGTGTTATTGTTCAGAAATACCCTTCAAAAATAAGGGGTTTGCAAAACACGATCCTAATGTGGAGTTGTTGCAGAATGTGCGGCCAAGAAACTCAAGTCATCCCTATGTCGGAGAATACTTGGAAGTATTCATTTGCAAAATATCTCGAATTGACGTTCTGGAGCAGCGAGCTTCACCCTCGAGCTGATATATGCCCGCACGATATTCACAAAGACCATGTTAGATACTTTGGTATCAACAATGTCGCCCTTCGAATCCAATATGATGCCGTTCAATTATATGAGGTTTCTGTACCGCGGCCGGTCATTACATGGAAGGTCGATGGTGATTTAAAACTCAAGAATGAACAGTTCCTCAGGATCGAAGAGAGGTTAGACCGGTTCATGGCATCCGTTCGCGCACGACTAAAGAGCATCCACGTGGAGAGTGTCATGCCCGACAAGGTCGAGCACTGCAGGGCAGAGGTCGATAGCTTGATGAAACGTGCGAACGAAGAAAATGAATGGCTTCGTGAGAAACTCCGCGACAAGTACCTGAATTCAAGGTATTACGAAATCATCCCAATGAACCGAGCGATCCGGGCAATCCAAGAGAAAGCCATTGCCTGGGATGTTACCTTCAGTGAGTTTGAACAACAGTTCTTCCCATCCGAAAAGGATATTCGAAGGTTGGCGACCCTCCAGCTTAAGAGATTTTTCCTTGAACGCGACGAATCCACTAGTTCTCTAGCTTCTGTTGAAGAAGGGGCAGAGCGGGGTGCCGAAGAGCCTGCTCTGACCGAGCAAGGGGAACCCATTGCATTAACGCCTATGCCATCAAGCATGTCACCCGAGCGTGCACGCGATATGCTGACGTCGGTGGTGGAAGAGGACCAATCAAGTGGGACAAAGCATCCTAATCTCCCTCGAGAGGAATCGGCGAGGCTACCAGCCATAGTTTCTCCCAAGCCGCCAACCCAAGAAATGCCGATACAAACATCCATTGAAGCACTAGAAAGGGATGATGTGCGCCACCTAGATCTTGCAGTCCCTTCCAACTTCCCTGATACACCCGCAAAGGAAGAGCAGCTACTTAAAACACCAACACTTTCGCCAAAATCTAATTCTTCAGTCGACCTAGGATCGCCTACTCCAATCGCTCATTCGAAGGTCAATCCAATCGATAAAACTGTTGCGGATGCCATTGACAATATGCCTGGGTCTCCATCGCCTTGGCAGTCACCGAGTAGTTTCCTTGAATCGAAGATTCCTCGACTTGTTGATACAATTAGGCGGGAGAACGCAACACGTCCTTCTTTGGTCCGAACACAATCACAACCTGGAGGTATTATGAAGCGCGAATCTCAGTCTGGGTCTTCATCTATTCTAGCCGCATCCAATGCCATTGGCCATACCGGTTCGCCGAAGATTGCCACGAGCGATTCTGCAAGAACTTTGGAGCGTTTGTCTGAGCGACTTCTCCTAAATAACTTCAAGCAGTCAAAATCTACGTCGAAAATTCCACGGTCTGTACCCTATAAAACTCAAAAGGAGGCATCCAAAGTGTCCAAGCTGGCAGAGCATTTCGAGCAACTATCTCGAGAATTCCAAAAAGAACGCATGCGTGAGCGACGGTATGACCGAAATCGGCAAGTGCGTGCATACCCACTTGCATCATCAAAACCGATTGTCGAGGTGTATAGGGATGTTCATGAAGCGGTACAAGGACATAGTCCATCTGATGACGACGCTCAAACACCTTCACCGAACCGTGCCAGCACAGACAACAGCACCCTTAGCGACAGCACCTTCACCGAACCAACTCCAATCACTGCCTCTCAATCTCCGGTTGAGGAGCGAAATCATAAAGAAATTGAGCCGGATATTCATGTAGCGGAAGGTGAAGATCAGAACGCAAATGCAAGCCATACAGCTTCGGATGTCGAGAACGAGGCTAGCGATATAGAAATTTCAGCAGAAGACATACCCTTGCCCGATAGCATTGGTAGCTCTCAGCTTTCGCAATTAGAGAGCTCAATCGAGCTACCGAAGCACGAGAAGAACACATTGATGAAGATGCTTACAAGTTTCTGGTCAGAACGGTCTGCTAGTGGCTGGGTGCCCCTTGACTACCCTTTCGCACAAATCGAGCACGTGTGGGAGGACTCGGATATAATTGTTCGAGAAGACGAGCCAAGTTCAATCATCGCACTTGCACTATCAAGTTCCGACTACCTGAACAAACTCCAAGGTTTCCGGGCTGACAAGTCATCCGCTGAGAGCAGTTTCAATGGTTTAGAAGGCTCTGAAGCGTCTATTGAGCGCAATCTGCTTCACGAAGCCAACACTAACATCCGTTATAAGCTAGGTAATCGCGGTGTCAACGCCCAATGCAAAATCTTCTACGCCCAATCCTTTGACGCCCTACGTCGGAAATGCGGCGTGGCTGACCGCTTTGTAGAATCACTATCTCGCTGCTCAAAATGGGATTCTAAGGGTGGGAAGAGCAAGAGTATCTTTCTAAAAACACTCGACGACCGCTTCGTTCTAAAGAGTCTTTCACCAATCGAGGTCAATGCTTTCTTCCGCTTTGCGCCCAACTATTTCGCCTTCACTCATCAGAATTTGTTTAAGGGGCTTCCATCTGTTATCGCGAAGATGTTTGGGTTGTTTCAAGTCCAGATCAAGACTCCGACCGGTCGCGATTTTGATTGGTTTATGCTGGTCATGGAAAACCTTTTCTACGATCGTGAGCCTAACCGTCGTTATGATCTGAAAGGTTCGATGCGTAATCGCAAGATCGAATCCACGGGTGAACGAGACGAAGTCCTGCTCGATGAGAACCTCGTCGACATCATCTACAGCGAAACACCAATCTTCGTCCGCGAGCATACGAAGAAGCTACTGAAAGCCAGCGTCTGGAATGATACGCTGTTCCTCAGTCAGCAGAACGTCATGGATTATAGTCTCATGGCGGGCTTTGATGATACGAGGCATGAGATCATTGTTGGTATTATTGGTACGATAGCCCCGCTGCCACACCACCCTTCCCTCTCAATATACAATATGATAACTATAAGATTCGACTCTCGCTAATGCGTGATAACAGACTGCATTCGTACCTACACCTGGGATAAGAAACTTGAGTCATGGATCAAGGACCGCGGAAAGAATAAACCGACCATCACGTCTCCGAAAGAGTACCGCAATCGCTTCCGTGTCGCTATGGAGAAGTATATTCTCCAGGCCCCGAATTGCTGGCATCAGTTTAGCGGTAGGATGGTGGGTACGCCGACTGTGGGTGGTGGGCAGAGGATGATTAAATTTGAAAGGGAGGATAGAAGAATGCTCGAGGTTGAGGTTGGTGGTGAGGAGAGGGCGGTTGGTAGTAAGATTTGAATGACGAGAATACGAATTTTATTCGTGATGTGAGGGCATTGGGGTTAGGATTGTACAGCTTGACGTCTATTAAATAACTTGGGCATAGTGTTACTTTTTTTTTTTTTTTTTTTTTTTTTTTTTGTTTTCTCTTTACAAGCATAGCGTAGGTGTCCTGGATTTGCTCGATCAAGCATGCTACTGCATGGATACTATGCGTTTGGTAATGTTTAGATATCTTGGGCTCACGACATACCCACAGCCTGTCCTCGAAGGACCGATTTTTATGTATAAATACAATGTGGAAGATAAAAAGCACTTCCATGCCAACAATCATCTGTGCGTAGAAAAGTTAGTCTAGAAACAAAGCGAGCGACTCATTGACGTCCTATCCCGTCTCAAACCAATATCAGGCTTCATTGAGGTCTGATTTAAGGCAACGAGCATCGAGGACGAGTTATGAAAGTTTGAACGAGGGGGGCTTTGTGATGGGGGGATGGATATAATTAAAGCGCTGTGAAAGGTCCATCTACGCCATCTATACTAAATACAAAGGTCATCAGGGCACAGTCCTAGTAAAAGCTAGATGAAAAGCCCACTCCGGAAAGCGCTGCTGAAGAAGTCAGTCGTTCGTCAAAGACTGCGCAAGTCCGTCATCAAGTCGGGGTTTCGGTCAAAGCGAGTCGCCCCTGTCTGTCGAACATAGAACTTTAACCCTCCCCGCGAACTCCGGTGGCCGGTCCGTGAACCTGAACTAAAGGTCTACTTGGATGCTGATTGGGTTCTGCAACTCAACTCAACTGCCCGTCCCAAATAGCCAAACATGATCAACTGCATTCTAACAATCATCTGCTCCAAGTCCAGCATTAGACAGCGTGACTCGGCTTCTCCTTCTCCTTTTCCTTCTCTTTCTTCTTATCCTTCTTATCATGCTTGCTCTCCTTCTTCGCCGCCGCCTCCGCCATAAGCTGTTCGAAGGCCATGAAGTCGCCTTCCTCATCGGGGTCGCGCTCAGCCTAGACACATTAGTCTTCATCGTCCACAAATATAAACAGGTCCTTTCCTACTCTGCCTTTCTTATATTGAAGGAAGTGAATACAGGAAGATGGATAGGGGGAGTGCACACCTTCTGGAACATCTCGCCGATAATAACCAGCGCATGGGCCCGCTCAACCCTTTTCTCTAGTTTAACATTCTTGTCATTAAGCACCTGATCACAGACATCCCGCAGCACACTCTGAATCTCAAACTTGCTTCCCCGCCAAGCTGCCGCAAGAATCTTTCCAGTAACTTTCTTTTCGTACTCTGCTTTCTTCTCATCTGTCCAATCCTCTCCCCCCTTTTCCTCCAGCTTGGCCATTTCCTCCATAGTGAGCTGCGCGTCGATGGCAGCAGACATGGTATTCCATGTCTCCTTGACGAGAGTTCCTTTGTCTTTAACACGCGAGAAAAATCCCGAGATGCCAAGGAATTTCTGGGATTTGATGAATGAGGTTGCTTTAGAGAGGTACGTTGCGCCGATCGCGTGCAAGATTTCCAGCCCGAAGCTCTCCATCTTTAGATTTTCAATCTCGAGATGAGTCTTCTCTTTGAATGCATTTGTAACATCGGGGCCCTTGTCTGTCTCAGTCCATATCGAGATGCGGTCGATAAGCTTCTTGGCAAGGGTATTTACGCGCTTGTCGCGGATCCGCTTGCGTTCGAGTTCGTAGGCAGCTAGCTCTTCGCGCTGTTCTTTGGTGAGGCCGCCCTTCTTCTTCTGTTTCTCGCGTAACTCCTTCTCAGCGTCTGTCACGCCTGCTGCCTCCATCCGCGCATCTTCTTCTGACTTGTTCATGATGGCTGGTCGAATGGGGATTTGACGCCCTGAATGAGGCGTACTTGTTCCGGAATATGGAGGAGTGGGCTGCGCCGAAGCGGCGGCGCTGCTGTCTACCGGAGTCTCAACATACGGCGGGGGGGGAGACCCCTCGTCAGGCTCTGCTTTTGTTTCGGCGGCGGCTTCGGCCGCCTTCGCTTGTGCTGCTGATGATGGTTCCGAGGTTGCTGTGCCGGCCGTCTGTCCTGTGGAGTTTGATGCTTCTGGTTTTGCGGCGTCTCCGGCTTCCTCTTCTTCCATTTCGCGCATCGAGATCTCCATGGTCTTGGTAAGATCCTTCATAAGAGAGATCTCGCCGATCCTGCAACATGTCAGTGTCTGGATTCCAGTGCCGACCGATCCCGGAAAAGGATAGAAGAGAAGAGAAGCATCCATACCAATCCACAAAAGCATCCCCTCCAAAAATCATTGTGAAAAACTCGGCCGGATCCTCTGTCTCCAATTAGCTCAGCCCATGAGTCTATCCTCCTCCGACAGCTTCCTTCGTCACAATAGCTGCACATACCAAACCCAGAACTCGGCACCGCACTCTCCTTCCCAAACTTGTCATACTGTTTCCTTAGCGTCTCATCGCTGAGCACCTGGTACGCTTCTCCAATCTGCGCATCGTATTAGCTTGATCATATCCAATCCTACCCCACCCTCGCTCTATAAGATCCGGTATCGAAAGCAGTTCTGCGGTCAGAGTGGGCAAACGTACAGCCTGGAATTTTTCGTGTGCCGTCTCATCGCCTGGGTTCTTGTCTAGGTATACGTTAATATCCAAGTCTTCATTCGGGCGTCGTCCGGCGTGTTACCAGGGTGCAGTTTGATGGCGAGCTTGCGATACGCCTTCTTGATTTCAAGCTCCGTGGCCGTGGGCGGCACCTGGAGTGCATCGTAGTATGTGGTGTCGACAACCATTTTGCCGCACTTGGGGTATACGGTTGTCGCGGGCGGCAGGGAAATTCTGTTATTGTTATAGTAGGGCGGGCGTCGACGAGGCAGCGGTTTTTCGGGCGGCGGTGCAATTTGCCCGAGCCACAGGCGACGTCACAAACCGGGGCTTACCAAGCCCCAGTGCCTGCGCCCGCCAGTATCATGGTAAACATTATTACATGGCCGGATTTCAGCCATCTGACACAAGGTGCACACGCGTCAGACTAGACACACTATTCCATTCCTTAAGATATGTTAGGTTAAATCTGCCCTCTATCAAAACAGACATGATGCTACCCGCTCCAGTCCTAGTGGCCGACCATCCTTCGCTACCCATCACTCGAAAAATTCCAAGACCACCCATGGCCGCCTATACAACGCCAATGCTAAAACTTCCAGCCGAGTGTATTGAAACCCGTGAATATTTTGTGAGCCCGCCGGACACATTAAACGGACCAAACGAAAAGGGGGTATGCCGTCAAAGAAATATGTTCATATCCGGAACCATAAAGTAACGTGACTCCCGAAAGGTCGGTCCAGCACATACTGTACATCGATCCGTATAGCAGCTCATTCGACAACGAATTTGCTAGCTATCGTTGCTGCAATTAGATGCTTAAACGATAAATTTGGCCTTTGCGCGCGTGCTGCCCGCTTGAGCGGCATCGGTGTGTCCGGAGAACTCCACCATCTCAGTCTCTTTCAATTGTAGGGCTTGCTTGAAGCGCCGGCCGATCTTCTCCAAAACCTGCTTTCCTTGGTCGCCCCTGCCCTTCCCAACGGTTCGCGTCCAGAGACCGATACGGTAGAATCCGCGGCGAACGTTTACCACCACACCCATGACTTCTTTGTCATCCTCATCCTCTAGGTTCTCTCCAATAGCCGCGAGCATGACGTGGAGCCAGAGCGCATCAATGTTAATAGACTTCTTGTCCTTGAACTGAAAGGCCCATTTCCCGCCATGCTTGTTCTGGGTATCTTCCCATTCCGGGCGGACACCCTTCTTGAATAGATGGTAATCGGACTTGAGGGCAAGGTCGGAGGTAGGGGTTATGTTGTTCTGAGTAGTGTCAGTCAAGGCGGCCCAGCTGGGTTCCTGAGGAACACTCACGTAAATACCCCAGAACTCCTCAACCGAATCGAAAGAAATGACCTCCTTCAATAGTTCGTTCCAGTTGTCGCCCTGCAATGGTCAGAACATGAATGACGGTAAGGCGCAGCCACGGGACATACCTTGCCACTCGGGGGCTTCGTGAACCAGAGCGTCCAGGTGTTCATGAGGGGATGCTTGACATTGAAGTTCTCTGGGTCATCAAAGACAGTGCGGATTTCACTATCATTAGTTGGGGCGGTCGATGTGTTCTGCTCGCCAGAGCTCATCTTGTCCGATGGAGAGATTGGGATTGTGTCCAAAGGCACCTGTTGTTGGGGGTTTGGTGCTGGAGCGACTTCGGCCATTACGGCTGAGTTGTATATGAGAGCTTGTGGAAGTATAGATTGCGGCGAGGCTAAAAGGGAACTTGGGACGTGGGTCGGTCAGCGGAGGAAACGAGTGCGTAGGTAGAGGACGAGGGAGTAGGGCTAGACTAATTCTTGAGGTCGCACCGGGCGGAAACTCAAGGAAGGCGGTCGCTAGATCGAATGCGCTTGTTATAAATAGTGGGTGGTAGAAGGAACACTGGGTGGCAGGGTGAGTTTGTTGGTGTGGGTTTGTCCGGCTCCTGTCGCCCATGAACGAAGAAAATGCCAGGTGCTATGCTGCGGTCCGAAACGTTTATGTAATCGACTAGTCCAAATCCTGCAATCACGGTTTCACCGCGCCCACTGAAACGGTCAAGTCACTGCTAGGTTCAGAGGTAATAAAGGAATGGTAGTGAAATTGAATATTACATTACAATTGGATCGTATGTCCACACCGCTGCACCATGACCTGCCTAATTTTCAAGGCAGATCATGAGGCAGTCTCGTCTCCGAGCAAGATGCAATCTCAATATAAGCACTTCTACGGCACAACCGCAGCCATGGGACGGCTGAATTGCAATTTGACATCCGTGCTACAGGTATCATCAGAGGAGAAAAGAAACCACAGAAGAATCAATGAGAGAGAAAAATATTTATCAGAGAAGTGAAAGCCGCTAAAACCCCATAGGAGGTCGGCCGCTACCTGGTATCCTGAAGACACTTGCATACCTACATTAGGGACTCCGATGCCCGCCCATGAAAAATTATAAAATCCGCAGTCACTATCCCATGGAGAGCTGTATACCTACGCAGCATGAATAAATGCCTAGTATTAGAAGCATATATAGAAGTGAGAATCGAATCGTGCAGGTTAGAGTTCACTATGACCCGCATCAGGGCGCTGGCTTGGGGATTGTGGCGACCCCACACTCAGGAGTCTACCCAGTTCCTCCCTGAATTGACCGAAGGCAATGTCGAACCGAGCACCAGCTAGCCAGGCTATAAATAGCTACCATGGTATTAGTCAAGATAATTGGGCATTTGGGATACATTCGGTACTCACCATGGAGCCAGTGATGACAATGAGGGTGATAGCGACAGCAAGACTCATGTAAATCATGTCCCATTTGGCCTCCTCAGCCTCCTTCTTAGCCTTGGCCGCCTGCTCTATGCTTGCCGGTTCCTTGCTATCAGCCGGCTTAGGCTGTGAAGGGAATATGTTCTCGATGAACTGCTCGATCTTGAAACTGTTAGTGTACGAATACAACGTGCCCGAATTTCGTTACCTTGCCGCATGTCGTGCTGATTCGTAGGAAGTTAGGGTCGTGAGGGTTGTTCTTCTTGTGGATCTTGCGAGTGTACTTCCTAAAGACGTCAAAGACCAACTGGAGGTTCTGCGTTGATTCGATCATAAGTTGACAGGCCTCGCCCTTGGTAATCTTGACATTCTTCTTAAAGATGGCCGGGTTCTGGAAACAAAGATCCAGCGTAGCAATGGCCATAGACTGTGGAATCGCACAGAAGTTGAAAACGCTCTGTTCCTTAATACCAGCCAAGTAGTACAGACAGTCGTCTGCACGTGATAAAGCCGTAAGGACCATCTCTGAGCTAGCGTTCAGAGCAGCTTGTTGGTTCTCTGGCTTGAAGAGGTCTTCAAAATTGTCAACATACTTGGACCAAATCTGCTTGGGCCAGAATCGTCGCTTATCGTCCAAGTCCTCCTTAATGTCACGGATGATGTTGACTTGCTGAAGGAACTGGCCCATGGACTCGTGGAGCTCCGGTTTCGCTAGCAACGCAGGATTGGCAAGACCAGCTTCCACAAAAAGGCGAGTCAGGCCTTCACCTACAAGGCCAGCCACGTAATGACAGTAGAGCTCATAGTCCTCAATGGTGTTCACTCCGTTGACGTTGTGCTCGGCATTGTTTGCATAGTCAGCCATGCCGTTGCCCATGCGCTTCGTGATATCCTTGATGATAGTCCGATACGCTGACTTGATCTTCTTAAACTCCTCGATGACGACATTGAACTCGACGAGAAGCTGCCTGTCTTTCTCATTTGGACCATTCTCGTTGTACGTCCAGCCTTCCTGATCTAAGATGTCCTGGAAACCCCGTAGAACGGGTTCCTTCTTCTCAAGGGGAATGGTCATGTCATCCTCGACGGTGTCTAGGCCGCGGAGGACTAGGTAGAATAGACAAACGGGGACGAGGAGCTCAGGGTGCAACTCCATGATGACAGCAGCAAAGCTGCGGCTTGTCTTGGTAAGAAAGTAGAAGCAGCGCTTCAGAGACTCGCACTCCTTGGATTCATCGCGCTCGTGGACTGGGTTGTGCCAAACCTTCCTGTCGAGGAGTCAACAGAAGCGATCGCACAAGAATGCGAATCCGCGCAATCATTCCGAACTGAAGATCTAGAGCGGAAGAGATGCGAGGTCCGTCGGAAGATCTCACTCACCACTGGATGATTGACCGCAGCTCTTGCGGGTGGAAGACATAGTACGCGACGCTGGATAGGCTAGGCATGGTTGCGAATTTTTAAGGAGTCGGTGCCGCGAGACAACAAATTACAAGCTATACTCTGCGAAAATATGTGCCACAAGATCCAATCCAATGGATCTCAAGAAAGGGTATCTCGAAAAGAAAGGAGAAGTACGGCCAACGGACAGGTCGTGCCTTTGCGGAGCAAGGCGGGTGTTGTTGCGGCGTCTGGCACCGCTCGCGCAGCCTCGGGGCTTTCTCCACACTTTCGACGACCCGGGCCCGTGCGCCACACCCGTGGTTCTTCCGGCCATTCATCCGCCTCCCACTCCTACCTGACCTTATTGAAGCTCAGGCAACTCTGGAAAGGTTCGGTTAGCTCTATTCAAGATTGGCTATCATCCTCAATCTGTTTGTTGGCGCACCCCGCATTCAGAACTGAGAATATATTGTTGTACTTGAGTCGAACGGGAACAACATACGCCTCAAAAATCTAGGGTGTTAATATAACAATAAGGTTAGGGGACTTTGATCTGCGGTAGGAAAAGATGGTCAATAGTCAAAAGGTTCTCGACGTAGTCCATTGCCTGAATTTCATTGCTTCATCAATCATATTCATCATACCCACATTTACAGTAGTTCATCTCTTCTCACCCTCATCCCCCCCAATCATCAAGATTCCGGGCTCCAAGGCTGCCCAATAGCCCCCCTCATCGGCCCCTCGAATAGCTCAATTGTCTGATTCATATTGAATCCGCTTGCAATCGCCAGCTGGAGCTGAATCCTCGCTTGAATGACATGAATAAATCCAGCTTTTGCATATGATGGCGTCGTAGACGGGCTGCTAGGTCCAAATGGGCTCCTGGTGCCAACAACAATCTGCAAGCCGTTGTCCAGGGCCTCAGCGATTTCTTCCTGGCCATTAGGAATCCCACCGTTACCGGTGCCGGCAATGACGACGCCCGCTGCGCCGTTAGCGTGCGCGTCCAGGACGAGCTTGCCGTCGAATTCGCGGGCGGCGTAGAGAATATCGACTTTTGGGAGAGCAGGGAAGGAGGAATGGCTTGATACTCGTGCTAGGTCGAATTCATGTTTTTGGATCGGTCTCGAGGGACTGTAATGTTTGTAAACAATGGACACTTTTCGTTTTGAAAGCCCAACTCACGTGTTGTAGAAGACAGGCAGGCTATTAAGAAAAATTCCCAGATCTCCCGTTGCCGTTGCTCCAAATGCATCTGGATTCGTTGAGTACAACTTCGTGACCCAGAAACCTGGAATAATACGACTGTTGAAGGCTACCATGACACCTCTGTTGCGGGCCTCAGGACTTGCAGCCAGCATGACACCGTCGAAAAAATTTGCGTCGCCGTCGAAAGAGAGATGAGTCCAGGGCCTCATAGCGCCCACGGCAACAACGGGCTTACCGCAGTTCACAAGAAGATCTATAAGAAATCCAGTCTCTTCGAGCGAGTTGGTCCCGTGTGTATAGATGGCTCCATCGATGTCGCTATCTTCCGAACACAAGGCATCATGAGTAAAACGGGTCATGTTCATGACGAGGGCGTCATTCGTGCCAGTAGATCCATCTTCCTTAGTGGTCCAATTGGATACTGCAAGCTGGGTATGGTTGAGAAGATACGGGTTCCGAGCAATTATCTGCTCGCCCGTGAGCGAAAGCTGCCCATACTGAGTATCGTCAAGAGCACCATAAATGGAGCCTCCGGCAATAGTACCACCTGTGTACAGAACACTGCGGCCAGTCGATTAGATAAAGCGGTCATTACACAGGAAATGCTTACAGTATTTTTGGCAGACTACTATTTCCCCCAAGCCATTGTAGGCCGAGCCGTTTACTGGCCGTCGTCGTGTAGCCCTGCCTGCGCTGCGCCGTTGGAGCAGAACTAGCAACTGCTGAAAGACCCAAAATGCAGGTGCTAGAGAGCCACATTGTAATTTCGATCTTCTACCCAGAACCCGCTTCTTTACCCGATAGAGCCGAAGAGAAGAAATATGTATGAACACTAGCTCATCCTCAGGCTTTTATAATACGCTAATCATCACGCAGACACAATTCTGATCTCCGCGCTTCGTAATTCAAAATGCCGAGGTAAGGTCGCACAGCTGTTGCTATCATTGTTATCTCTCTTGGCAGAGGAATCAATAAGGAAGGTCTGCAATCTTTGCTCAAAGCGCAATGGCTGGTTGTTATCGCAAGGAACCGTTCCTGCATAGCTAACGTTGGGCAAGAAACAAGCTTCGTGACCCACGAGGCAAAGAGCGGGGCTTTCAAGATTGGCCAGGATTTCGGAAGTAATAATCCGTGATACACCATGTGTGAAGTTGGAAGAGGAGGACTAGCAGTAGCCTTAAATGATGCAGGAGGAGCTACTTGGCTTAGAACTCTGTAGGTTATTTAGATATCGGATGATCATTAGATGGACCTGATGAAGAGTGGGGAGCAGGGGAGGGTGATGAGAAGGTAAGACTAGCCCGCCTTGAGAATTAGTGTCTATGTAAATGGATCCTTTCATCTAGCAGCAGCTAGCATCGAGATCTTAGTCATGAATGTTGGCAGTGCCTATCGAATTTAAGTCAACCCAAAATAAATAAATAAATGAGTGAATAAAAACAAAGTTATTGGATGTTATTCATGTTCGACAAGTTAGAGGAAATCACAAAAAAAGTAGGCAATCACCCAGATATATTACCATAACTCCTCCCAATGCACTACTTGCGAAATAGTCGGCAATCCAGTCAATGCAAGTACCGAAGGTGAGTGTAAGCAAAAAAAAGATCATTCTAATTCCACCCAATAATACCTTCCGCAATCATTGTAGGACCCTTTATCGAACTTGTCATGATCGAAACTCTTCGTCCGATAATCCCAGAATCTCCGACTCCGAGATCTAGCTTCTGAGGAAGACGCATTGGCGCTGCGGGATCTGATTCTAGGGGGAAGGAGAATAATGGGTTGGAAGGGATTCGGTCTGGCGGAAATGTTGATGCGGAGGTGCTTAGGTCCCCATCGTGACTGCAATGTTGTTAGTAAGTATATTTTCGGTTTTGGTGATGTGGATAAAATAGTAGAAGACATACTGAATGATAACCCAATAGCCGTTACTTTCTGTTTTCTCGTATGGTTTCCAACCTTGAATTTCAACTTGGGTTCCAGAACGCAGGTCGTCAGTGCTGCGATTTGAGAATAGCAATATCCATTCTTGGTGTGGATCTGCAACAACACATGAAAGACATGGTCGTAGCACTGCTATAGAACCTCCATGGCTGATTCGAGCTGAGGAGCCGTTGCACATGATCGTGTTGCTTGAGTTAAAAGGAAGTGTCGTCTATGAGACTGAACTTCTGAAGATGATTTGGAGGTTTTAAGCAGCTCGCTGGGTTTGAAGATAGTGTTGCATATCTTGTGTCCTAGTGGGTGATTTGAGCAAGTTTGAGAGAGTACCTGAATGTCTCGGAATTAGTGCCACTGCCAAGAATCACACATCTTGAATCACAATTGCATTGTTGAGGGGATTTCCATTAACCGAGATTTTGAATGCAGCTCCTCATATCATTATTACTGACTGGTCCTGAATCCTTAGGTGTTCTTGTAGATATTCATAGTTCGCAGTGAAAGGAGAAGAAATTCCCGGGCTATCACAGAGCGTTGTGCCGTCCTCCAAATCCAGGTTCGTGATCAATCATCATTCATTCGCACGTGATAGTTTTATCTAGCCATGCCGGATGCCGGCTTGCTGACAGTAATCAGCCATTCAGTAGCTTGGATATGTCTTATGGACGCATAATATATGACATGAGAGAACCTAAGATGCTACTTAGGGATCATAAATCATACGAAGCCCGGGATCATGCCGAGCACCAGCCCGAAGCGAAACGCCGTTGTGTTAATTCAAAGAGTTGCCTTTAGATCCTTGAAGGCCTCCGCACGACTGCCAACAAAGCGCTCCTCCGCAGTCTTCCAGTTGATGACGTTCCAAATTTGCTCCACATATTTGGCCTTTTCGTTTTGATACTGAAAGTGGGTTAGCATCTCTAGGGGGACGAATATGGGAATAGCAATTTACCTGAAGATAATAAGCATGCTCCCACATGTCAACTCCAAAGATGGGAACTTCGCCTTTGCCGACGACGGGTTCTTGATCCTTCGTTGTAGTAATTGCAAGCCGCTCTTCTTTTCCGGTCTCGACCTTGATCAACCAGCCCCAGCCGCTTCCTTGAATGCCCAATAAGGCCGTGTTAAAGGCTTTGCGGAAAGTGGCTTCGTCGCCCCAGGTAGCCTTCATCTTGTCCACGAGTTTGGGTGCCGCGGATGGTTTCGCATCATCGGATTTGGCGGGGCACATGTTCCTCCAAAAGAGCGAGTGGTTGATGTGACCGCCTGCATTGAAGCGAATGGCTTGCTGGAGAGCCACTTGAGTGGGAATATCCGCCGCCTGTACTGCCTCGGCTTGCGACTTGAGGGCTGCATTCAGGTTGTTGACGTAGGTTTGATGGTGCTTGGTATGGTGTAGCACCATGATATCCTTGTTGATGTAGGGCTCTAGAGCCTATCGAGTGGTTAGCTAGGCCTAAGCAGCTGGCTGAACAAGGGGTACACTTACATCGTAGTCATACGGAAGCTTGGGCAGCTGGTAAGTTTGGACCGACATTGCTTCAAACTGGAATGGTTGTTGTGACTGTTCCGAAGCTGTGACGAAGAGGGAGTTCGAGAGGAGAAAATTGAAAAGGAGGATTGAAAAACCTAATCTACCCCTCATTGTGACGTCGGATCACGTAATTCGAGAGCCGTAGAGCTGATTCGTTCGCATGTAGAAAGTGAAGCCAACAAGGTACCCACCTGAGGCACTTCCCAAACGGGTAAGAAAAACAGCTCAAAACTAACGCAGCCACTCCAACCTATAACGGAGATGCAGGGGACGGGCACGATACCAGGCAAAGCGCTTTCAAAAGAACAGATTACTGTATTTGGAATGAAGTCACTGAGCTATGAAGGCTTTGTTTACCAAGAAGGATGAGATAGGTACTGGTTCGACCGCTAAAGATCAGCGGAATGGGAGCTCAGAGGCAGACAAATAGACGAGATGAATAGTAGGCGGGAGCTAAACGACGGAGGATTCAAAAGTGCTAGTCGCAATACATACAAAATAGCCTATCTAGGCCGGGGCTTATTCTTTGTATCCTTTGAGTTCAATCTTGAGGTGAAGAAGTTCGCGAGCCTCCGAGACTTGGCAGTAACAACGTTCATTATCCGGAAGCGGCTAGCTCCTTGGCGGCTCCCTTTTGTGAGGTATTTCCAAGGTTCAACGGGCGTTCTTGATGCGAGTCACGTGTCCATCACATTCGGACGAACGATTGCGTCGAGATCTATGCAGGTACAAATAGGGCTCGTCAAGCCTTGCAGACTTAGCATGATTGGGAACAAATATTGTGGTGAGAGGC
This sequence comes from Lojkania enalia, assembly GCA_010094045.1. Lineage (NCBI taxonomy): Eukaryota > Fungi > Ascomycota > Dothideomycetes > Pleosporales > Lojkania > Lojkania enalia. Next base: position 183,427 of record ML986681.1, read on the forward strand.
GAATCTTGTCTCAGGGAGGGAGATGAGGAGCTGAACTGCTTGATTGAAGATGGCCAGCGGGCCATATTTATGTACATGAAAAAGGGGTATATCAGCTGATATCCAGCGT
>ML986682.1:0-88891 GCA_010094045.1 Lojkania enalia
GCCTCTAAGCCCAGAAAAGCTGGTATAGAAGTATTGTTCTACCTTATATAATATAGTATTAACTTAACCTAGGAAAAATTATACCCTCTACTAATAACTAAAACTCCTATAAACTTTAATAATCCTAGTTCTACGCGTAAGGAGGGGAGATTAGAGGGAACTACTTTCTATATAAAGGCACCTTCAGAGTCTAGTTTGGATGGTAGAAAAGTTGATAGGCAGAGTTAGTCTAATAGTAAGTTAGAGCAGTTAGCGTATTTAATACCTCTAGTAACGTCAATTACTGCTAGTCGAGGAATACTACCGAGAAATTTGAGGGGTATTTTAACTTTAAACAAATCAAATCTATTACAGCTAAGTTATTTACAGTTAGCCCCTTAGTAGGTCTAGGGATATATATGTAGTATATCTCGCATTTCTAGTTAATAGATATAGTTTTTCTAACCCTTATTAGAGCTAGCCAGCTTTAACAAAATTCTATATATATATTAATAATTGTTCTAGTCTTATAGAGGTTCGATTCTGCAGCTATCTTTAAATATCTAACTTAGGTACCTTTTAATCTAAAAATTACGTGCGTATTATTACCTTCTTATCTAATCCGTATAGCTACTTTCGTGGGAAAATAATAAATACTCACTATAGAACCACTATTAAGCTCTTACTACGTATAATACATATAAAATAGCTACACCTAAGCATTAAAGCACTATTAAAATAATAGGGAGTTAATACCTATAAAAGTCCTAGCTTATAACTCGGTCCTGTTCCTGCGATACTATAATAGCAGTTACTCTTATACAACCCTATACCTACCTAGACTAAAGTAAGCGAATAATATATATCTCACCACTATATACCTTCTCTTCTCTTTCTCTAGCTTTAATAATAATAGATTCTTATTATATCTAATTCTATTATATCCTTAGACCTTTTTAATACTAGCCTTATAGCTGCTATCGCGCGCAAAATTTATGCAAATTAGCTACTCTAGTTAGTACTTTTAGGTAAAGCTGTTACATATTTCTATTATCCTATTATAATTTAGTTAGTCTGTTTTTAGGCCTATATAGTCTCGCTATTACTAGCCTCTAGCTAAATACGCTACTTACCCTTAATATATTAATATTTATCTTAGTAATTAATACTGCCTAATACGCGATAAAAGTAGATCTATTTCTAGCTAGCGCAAAACAAATTTCTTGTCGGTTCCTAGCCTTATACTTATTAGCGTTTCAGTTCGACTAGTAGTAATTTAATAGACGTTAATATTATAAAGCTAGACTATCTTAGTAGTCTCTTTAGATACGCTTATAGTAGTATCCGTATTAAGCCTTTCTTAACTTATTGTCCAGCCCGTTAACAGATTTAAAATATAATCTCGCTTCTCGGTATTAGAAATTATAAATGATACGAAAATATAATAGTTATTAGGATGTATATAGAGTTTAAGTAGTGTAAAGTTAAAGTACTCCTCATTTTTTATTATAGTGGGTTTCTTACTCTATAGAGATTCCTCTTTAAAGTAATATATAATAAAGTTCTAAGCATAATCTAGATAGAGTTATATAGTTTTAGTATAATATCCTAAGAAGTATATAAATATAGAGTGTCTTTAAGTTCAACATTTGCTATATATAGATTATATTCCTAAGAGGCTGCATCTGCATCTCTATTACCGTTTACTTCTTCTAATTCTCCTTCTAATCCTGCTTCTGACCCTTCCTTTAAGAGGCGAGATAACTTTCTCTTAAGCACTCGTATCTACTTATCTATTGGTGCAGCTGCGTTAAGACGGAAGGTAGGCTAGCTAAATATCTAATATAGAAGTTAGTAGGACGTATAACTAGGTGTGTTAACCTTATATATGCGTTTAATTCTTGTAACTACTTTTTTAGAGTAATATTCTTAGAATTCAGGCGTAAATACTCTTCTGAACACGCGTAAAGTATTGTTATTAAGCTATTATATATAACGTTCCACCTATAGCAGTTATCTATTAATTGTTTTGCCTGTTAGGCAGCTTCGATACATTAATTTTCCGTAGTATATAGTATTTCCCGCGTGATATTATATGATTCTATCTTAGTCCGAAGAAGGGTAGTAATAGTAGAAGACTGATCCGTGCAGGGAGAGAGTAGCTATATTATACTAATGCTCTAAATAACTTGTAAGGGCTATCGAGTATTAAGAGCGACTAAATTCTGCGGTTGAGCCGGCTTAGGAGCGGTAGTAAAAGGTAAGACTACTAGTTCGGCACCCCTATTCGGATGCTCTAGAAATAGAGTCGGCTTAAAGCCCGTCTTATATTCCTCTTTAATAGCCGGTTGGGACATATTTAGTGAAAAGAGAATACAAGACATTTATAACATTTTAAACGAAACACTAGTAATTAGACCGAGAAGGCAAGGAAAATTATTAGATTCTTCTATAGTACGGTAATTAGAGTAGACGTTTATGTTTTAGAATTAAAGGCGAAAATAAGTGCAAATATAGCTTCGCTATACTCTTAGTTGTAGAATTCTTTATCTAATCTATTCTATATAAAATAGAGTAAATACCCAAAATACTTTCCTCTATTCTTAACTCCTAGATCTTATTTTCGCATGTAAAACTGCGCTATAGTTCTTTAATTTTTAAACTATTATATAATTTTAGAATTTTGTTTTCTGTTTCTTATTTTCCATTTTTTATTTTCTGTTTTCCAGATCCTAATTTAAAACCTGTACCTCTCCTATTTACTAAGTATATTTAACCTCAAAGTAAGTAATTAATATTAATAACCTATTACGTTCCTTTAGAAGTATCTAATATCAGAAGTATATAGTAATAAGTCAACCTTAGCGATGGCCAACCGCCCTAAATTGTCCGTACACCTATAAGCTACTAATACCTTTATCTACATCCCACGACTATAAAGAATACTGGACCTATTACAACCGCTCGTACCTACTAAATCGTCCTTATTAGAAGCATACTTATAAGGCGAGTCGCCTACGGATACTAATACTATTAGTACTAAAGATGCATCCATTCCCACAACTTTTAATGCTAATAAAGAGCCTCTCCAGGCGTTATTTTTCCCTTTACAAGTAATAAACATTAAATTATCCTAAAAAAGACCGCGAGACAATCTAAAAAGTCTAGAGAACCTTAGAAGATTTACCCAGGATACCGTTAAATAGGCTGTATAAACACGAAGAGGTTATTCTAGCTTTATAATAGTAAAGAAACTCGACTAAGTCGTAGGTATAAAAGAGGAGAAGGTTCTCGAGCAAATAAATTACAAGAATATTATATATTTGAACTACGTTCTTAAAGATACAGATTCCCTTTTTCTCAGGTTTAAATATTGTTGAGTTACCCTTAGGGAAATACTCTATATTTATTTAAGGCTCGAAGAGCTTTACCTATAATATATTACACGTTCTATAAGTTTTTAATTACTAAAATATTATATTAGCTAATAAAAAGATCTTCGGAGCTTTAATTTATCTCAGTAGTTTTAGAATAGTATACTATAATGTTGGACTGCGGACAATCCGAGTTGTCGGCTATAATTTGCGGGTTATACTATATAAGTATTATTTAGATAATAAGGCTATTACTAATATAAATAGCCGGCTTCGATTCTACGACGCAAAATATATTAATGTAGTACTCTAATACTAATATAGTAGATCTAGGTTTTATTCTTTTGGACTGCATAGAAGGCCATCCTTAGTCTACTAAAAAGAAACGGGTTCGATATATCGAGGAATAAAGAGCTATAAATAAAGTGTTTAGACTCTCTCTACCAGAGTATTAGAGTAGCTGTAAATAGCTAATTAACTATCTAGATAATATTTTTAGCGAGAATCAACCGATAGATATAAAGATATTAAAGCCGGTAAGATATATACAGTATGATAGTAATTAATCTAGAAAACTTACTCGACTAGCATTAATTTTTTATTTTACAGTTATAAGATACTGTATACCTATAACTGTTTATTAAACTAGTTACTTTAGAGTACTACACTTAATAGGTGCTAGAGATATAGAGTGTTAGGAACTTGGTATAAATTTTAAGTCCAATTTGAACAAGTCTATATTACCTTCTATTCTACTCTTATATTTCTAGAACCTCTAATTATATAAGATTTATATATAGCAATATAATTAGTTAAGGATATTCGCTTCCCCTATACTTATTAGCCTATAGTGTATTATAGTAATTCGTTTAACTACTATACATTCTATAACCTACTTTAGAAAGAGTCTCGCTACTTTACTATTAACCTCTAAGTGTTAGCCTATCTAGATCTAAAAGTTATTAGAAGTTAAATATTAAAGAGATTATATAAAAATATTAATTATTTAAACGAATCTACATTTTTAACTCCGTGATACTAAGTAAAATGCCTTACTAAATATACTAGATTTCATGCAATTTTCTTTTCAACTGAGCTCTTAGTAGTAGTTTCTTAACTTCCTTATAGTCGATGTATTTAAAAGGAGTCTATAAGCCCTGCGCTTTGATAAGTTGATGTATAAGATAAGGTATGCTACTTATTAAAGTAGGTCTACTTGTAATTCCCTCTAGTAGGATATAAATGAGATTATTTAAGCCCTTTACAACAAAATCTACGCTTTATCTAAAAGCTGGCATCTCCTTTAGGATAACCTTAAAGCAGTTAATTAAACGGCTAGAGATAATAAAAGAAGTGTAACTACGTGCAAGGAGGTGATATAGTTTCTTTCTCCCTCTATAATCTAAATAAATCCGGTATAAGATAGTCCCAGTATACTAGATAGCCCCTCCTTAAAGTTGATAAAAAGAAATCAGCTTAAAGTAAAATATTGAGGTAATAAACAAGTCTTTAACCAGTCTTACCTAAATATTAGATAAGATATATTAATCAGCTTAGCGTTTAAGCTATTAAATTGCTAACACATTATTAAGCACGGGTTCTAGTCCTGGGAAATAGATGTTAAATCGATAATATCTGTTCCGTAGATCCGTAGGGATATATTTAATAAAAGTTTTCTATTATTTCTCTCTATCTAGATAGCCTATATAATTTCCTATAAGTCGCTTCAGGAATTAATCCCTAACAGGCGAATATAGGCCGAATTTATATATCGGTAAGAGAGATGTACCAGTACTAAAAGATAATATATAATCGATGTAGCTATTACCTTATTCTAGAATATAGTATCTATTAGGCTAAATAACGGCGCATTCCCAGGTCGTAATAAAAGCGGGGTTATTATACTCTAAACCCCTATCTTAGAATATTTCTAAGTTATTAACGTTCTTTAGTTTAAAGAAAAATAGGGTGGTAGAGGTATATACAGCTCTAGAAATTTCTTACTAAAATATAAATGGGGGGTTTAGGGACGTAAAAACTTATGCGTCGGAAATAGAGATCTTATCCTCCTAATTACCAGTACGAACATAATAGTATACTATAAAACTTAGCTTTAGAAACCGGGGTTTAATAGCATATATACTATTCTCGCTATTCTTAGGACTTCCGTTATAATTTAAAAGGATATATAGAATATTATACCGCGCAGTAGTAGTAGTAACTGCAATTTTCATATCATTTTAAAGTGGGTTAAATATCTTAGAGGATGTGGAAGAGGCTAAATAAAAGGCCTTTCCAATTGTAGATAAGTCGTACTAATAATCTCGGACGTATACCTCTAACAACCGCTATACGCGTTGGGTAAAAGATAAACTTTCTTTCTTCTACATAAATGTTTTAGACGTAAAATCCTTAAAATGCATTAGGCATTCTTATAGCGTCTATTTTATAAGAAAAAGTCTAATAGCAATCAAGCTACCTATATAATATAATTAGGAAATAAATATACTGCTTAAAGTTTTAGTACTTACCTACTAAAGTTCTACATATATAGTTAAAAAACTCCTGGAAGAAGATCCTAAACTCCTTTAACTCCCGCTCTAAATATTGTACAAATATAAGAGGGACTACCCCCCTAATACTTCTACCATCTATATAGAGGATACAAATACTAACCGTAGGAGGTGTAAGGCGAAATATTAATCCTTTTTAAGTATACCTACAAAGTAGATACTCCGAGAAGATATAGGAGTATTTCTTAGACTATAACTTCTGTCTAAAACGCTGAATACAAATATTATAAATAGCGTATCTACAGTTAAATACCTTCTCTAGTATTAATATAAAGTAAGAGAAGCAGGATTTAGAGCTTTTTAATAAGGGGAAGTATAGCTAGAGGTTGCGTAGCTGCTTAAAGTATTGTTTTAGAGCGTTTTACGCGACCGGATCTAAATCTAGCTTTCTTAATATTACTGCTATCTCTTCGCCTACCGTAAAGATAAACTAATATTAGATTTGATTATTATTAGTATAGAATTTAATAGCCCGTTTATAAAGTTTATTATAAAATTTATTAAAGATGGATTGTATAGAAAACCCTTAAGATAGTTAGCAGCATTTATTACCGGCTATTAGAAGCTTACTATATAATCTAGGAGGGTAGCTTGCTAAAAATAATGCTGAAGTAATAAGAGGAATAATAACCTCTTATAGCTATAATTAACTTAGTATTAAACTTAATATTTCTATTATATAAGTTTAAAACTTATTATATATAAAGTTTGCAGGCCTAGAGGCTCTTAGGAAACTAAAGCGCAACTTATCTAAGTAGAAATATATGAGAATACAGTCTGCGAAGGCATCGATATACTATATACTAAACTAATAGTAGCTTATCCTCCGTCCCCGCTATATATCTTTGGCCAGAGTTAGTAACCGTCGCCGAAGAACGAGAGAACGAAAGCTATTATCCTAGTTCTTATATAAGCTTAGAATCTGAATACTCTAGAAGTAAGAAGTAATATTCCCGTCTGCTGAATAGCTGCTATTAAGTACTGTAGTTACGACTATTACCTCGGTAATAGTCGCGTAGAGCTTTTATTAAGCGATTACTAGGTTAAATAAGGGTAACTTTATCTCTACAATAATAAGGATATATAGAAGTACAGGCCTAGAGAGGGTATAAGATTTAGATTTAATAGCCTACTAGGTAAGAAGATTCGCGACGTATATAATCCCGCTAAAATCTACTATAAAGTAATATACCACGTTTAATAGAGGGGTTAGAACTCTAAAGACTAGGAGATTTAAAAGATCTACAGTCGTATAATCGCCGGCGTACAACCAGCTAATAGGCTTAGAGCTATATAGTATTGATTTTAGGTCGAAAGACGGTAAAGACTCGCCCTAGAGCTTACAATCGAGGTACAACACGTAAGTATTACTTCTAGTAATCTTCGTATCTTTAACTAGTCGGACCTAACCGTAAAAACTAGTAGATACTATTATAGATAACCCTTTTAGCATATAATTTAGAAGTGTTACTTTCTTCTTCTTTCTAATAAGAGTAATAAGTAATGTCTAGGCGTTTTTAGCACCGCTGCTGTAGAGAGAGCTGAAAGGAGTATTATATACCTAAAGAGTCGTCTCGTTTTTAATATTTTTAATACTAATCTACGGACGCCCTAATATTATAAGATAATATACGTCTTTATAAAATAATCGTATTCTAATTAATATATAAAGAGTATATTTAGGTAGAGGTTGTATTACAAGAGGGCATAGAATATATTTCTTAGTAAAAACGCACAGATCCAAGTATTACTTTAAATTAGGCTCTAAAACCTAGAATTAATTTCTTAGTTTCTAAATGCTAGATATTATATTTTATAGATTAGGGAATTGTAATTAACCCCTACGCCTTTAATACTCTAGACTAACTGGGGTTAAGTTCTTTAAGGAGCTATAACCTCTCGCTAATTTAGGTTCCAATCTTACCTTAATTACCTAAGACCCTAATATACGAATACTTAAAATACACGTTACTATAGCTAAGAAGAATTCTAACTTTATAAAAGTAAAGGTAAAGTATCTTCTAGGAATTATACGCTTTAAGCTTAACAATTTAGACTTTAGATTTGCCTTACGCTAGAAGGAGTATAGGGAAAAATCTAAGCATACCTAAGCCCACCTTTTAGATGTCTTCGCGTTGGGTAGGTGTCGGTAGGAAGAGAAAGAAAATTTTATAGATGCTATTATTAAGACTAGCATCTTTAAGTCAGCTGTTAAAAGTATAGGACTATATAAAGAGACGTTTAAAGTAATAACTTTAGAAGTAAAGCTCCGTCCTTTAGAACTCCTAAAGCTTAGAATTTCCCGGCCTATTAATTGCCTAAATAGGCTACATCAAGTAGCTGCGGCTAAAAATTTTCTTAATAGAAACGATCGATGGTGGATCGTACGGCTCTACTTAAAAGGTATAGAAACCTTCTATAAGACTATTAAGCTTAAATTACTTATGTCTCTCTTAAAGAATTAAGTAGCGATACAGCTACACGACTTGTCAAATTATTTATATATAAGTAATAATATTCTAATAGTATAATATTTCGAAACATTCGAAGATATTATCTCCTTAATAATATAGAATCCGAGAACCGGTGGTAGACCTATTTAACCAATACTAAACGTAAAGATCTTCGCTAGCTAATAAAAAACAACCTTATAATTATAGCATTTAATCGTCTCCTCGACTTTCTAGAGTTATAGACGCCGATTCAGCTTGGTATGTTATATTAGTTATACGGTCTAAGATATCCTGAGGTATATAAACCTTTAATTAAGACCAGAAGGAGCTGATAAAAATTAGGAGCTTAACACTTATTTATAATATATTAAGGCTATATAGAGTTATATAGTACTATTAAATAGCTGGAGATACGTTAATACTATTACTATCTAGCATCTAGAATTATGCGCACCAGGCGTATTAGAGAATAATAAAAGACGTGTAACGTTTTTAATAGAGTTGAACTAAATATTCGCTACTCTACCAGACGAACCAGATATTAAGAATAAGATACTACAGTCTATTAAATTAGTTAAATACCTTATTCCTTCTTTACAAACATTCTTTAAGAACTAGAAATACTTAGAACCTTGCTGTATTATTCTCCGGACGTTACTTAATAAGTCTAAAAAGCGGTCTATATAAAAGGGCTTTTTAGTAAATTATTTCCGACCTCTAGAATTATATATCTAATATTTAGAATAGAGTACTAGAACTTTCTTACTTTCCGAATCTTCTGTTATTTCATTTTATACTGGGAAAGCTATTGGTTACCTATAGTTATAGCTGTTCTATTTAAGATATTTCCCCGAGATAACTTCTATAGCACCGAAAATAACACCTAGGATAAAGAAGTAAAGAAGAGACTATAATCCTGCTCTTTAGTAAAAGTTAGGTAGACTCGCGGTTACGCTTGGCTTTAGAATACCTTTAACTCTTCAGCTTGCCACCTAAAGCCTAGATAGGGAGAATATAATATAATTTCTACAATCTACTTAACTAAGTTAGAAAGGAAATCTAGAAAGTTACCTAAACAGAATTATTTAGGTGCTAGAAGACTTAATAGAGAATCCCTCATCATATTCGCAGCCCGTATTTACTGTACTAAAACTACTAGATAGGGATTAGCAGTGCGGTAAACTATATAATAAGAGCTATAATGCTGATAAGTTATATTTGTTCGTTCTACTATTCTTCGAAAATATTATAAACGGGGTTAATATTACGCTAATTTTTGTAAAGCGTGCTATTATAACCTTATTTTTTAAACTATATATACTCTAAGTAAGAACAAATTAATCCTTAAATATGTTAGCTAATTAGAGAAAGACTCGATCTATCTCTTAGTCGCAGCTAGTATCTATAGAGAACTTACATATCTTAATTGCGTATATAGAACGGCCCCAGTATTCTAGGTGCGAGTACTAAGCTCTATAAGAGGAGCTTAAACAAGTTAATACGAACTATATAAATATTTAGATAGAGCTTGATAGTTGTATAATAATCGAGCGTTAGGAGGCGGATAATATACGTAAGCTTCGTAATAAGCTCGCTATTACTAAGTTTAGTATTAAAGAGTATAGAAACGCTAAGTAGATACTGATTAAAGTAAAAGATAAGGCGTAACATCTCTATACTTAATCTTAGACAGATGCTTCTATATTACGGGTTTATATATCTAAGCTTAAATTAAGGATATCCGCAGATTTATTAGATTAGAGAAAGCTGCTAGATAATATAAAGGTAGCTTATAAAGAGAGATTATAGGCATAAACTAAAAATAATCGACAGCTATATAACAGACTAGAAGAATTAGAAGAAGATATTAAGAGGATAAGGTTTAAAAAAGAAATACAATCGCGTATAAAAGATACGAGGTACTAAGAACTTCTAGATAAAGTAACTAGACTCTGTTAAGAAGTCTCCTAGCTCTAGCGGACGGAGTCCGGCCTTAAAAAGCAGCTCTAAGAGAAATATAACTAGCTTAAGGAAAGGCTTATATAAAAAGATATACAGCATTAAATAGAGCTTTAAAAAAAACTTTAAGAACAATCGGATGTAAAAAATCTATAGTTTTAAAAGAGCTTTTCCAAATCTAAAGAACAAGTAAAAAGAGGTAAATTAGAATACTAATAACAACTTATACAGAAAGACTAGGAAATTTAGCAACAACTAAAACAATTACTAAAATAGGTAGAGCTTTAGTAATAGCTCGAATAATTATAAATAATACTCTAGTAGTAGTTTAAACAATTATAGAATGCATTTTAACAATAATAAAAAGAAAATCAATTCGTACTTAAGGAATAAGAAAAGACTATTAGGTAGGAAGAGAAATCTAGAATAACGTAAGAGCGGCTTTAACGTATAAAGAAGAACGGTATTTAATACTAAGAATGCTGTTACTACTAGTAGGTAGTTTACAATCCTAATATAGATGGAGGAGCTGTTAAATAAGTATATAAAACTTTTAGCGAGGAAATTAAGTATAGAAAAAATGCTAATGTTAGTTATATTATAGCCCTGTTAGTTTTCCTAGAGAACTATATTCTTATTTACATTATTGCTAATCTCTATAGTTATTAATCGATACAGTATCGTATTTAAATTAATAATCCTAGCTTAGAGGACGTGCGAGGCTTCTTAAAGCTTGTATTAGAGGAATCCTCTTTACTTATATACGTTGTAAAGCGCGATCGTAGCAACTTCTACCTATATAAATAGACGGAAACTAATCCTTTAGAGTTTGTTAAAGTGTATATAGATATAGAAGGCTGTTATTTAGGGGAAGAAGATACTATAGAATCTTTCTTTCAAGCTGTAGTTGATATATAGAGGCGTAAGAGGTAGATAGCGTATAGTAATACTGGTAGCGGTAAAAAGTATAGGGAGATTCTTAATAGTACTTATTTAGAGCAGAGTAAGATGCAGGTTAATAAGTATTAATTTTAATTAGAGCTTAGAACATTTTAAACTATAGTAATATCTATCCCTACGTTAGGGGACGTATAATATTATAAGGCAAGTTTACAATTCGGGCCTTCGGAATCTTTCCTTTATAAGCTAATAAGGATATAATTAATATGTTATAATAAGAGCAACTGTAATATTAGTTATACTATAGATTACTCTATTAATACCGTTAATCGCTACTTTAGCTATACTACTCTATCTAATCGCGACTGTAGGGGTTTATTAAAATCTTAGAGGGCTGTATAGAAAGCTCTACTAACTTAGTAAAATTTATAACATCCCCCCTATATTACCCGACACCCCCTATAATTGGATAAACTACTAGTACTTTGCAAGAAAACTATTATACTAATATAATATAAGCTTAAGGCTATAGAGGTATATATAGAAGTTTGCTAATACTACTTAAACCTGCTTTATCGAACGTATCTTAGAGTAAGATTAAATTCGTTTTCTGAAGAAGGTAAATAATAAAGCTAAAGTTCGCTGATCTACTTAATTACTGGAAAGGCGAAGGTTATAAGTTATAAGGATCTTAAGGAAGTACGAACGAAACGTACTATAAAGGAGGCAGCTAAAGGGGAGAGAAAAGGTAAAGTTAGTCGGAAGCGTAAGAGTACCGAGTTAGAGGCGGAGGTATTAGAGCTGAAAGTTAAAGTGGCTCGGATAAACGAAGTAAGAGTGGTAGGAAAGGCTCTAGTAGTACGGATAATATAAGATATAAGTTATTAGATACGAGATAAATTATATATAGTTAGAATACTATAAAGACTCTAAACTATAAATACGCTTATAAGCAGCCTAATACTAGTAATATTTAGTTCTAAATACAATCCTGTATCCTCTAAGTACTCTTATATATATTATTATCGCATTGCTTAAGCGGCCTTAATACTTAAAGAGTATATTATAACTATAAGTATTATTAAGTGCAGGGATAAAGGTCTTTATACTATTAGGACTAAGGGCTTTCTCGTAGCCTTCTAGCGCCCGCTAGTATATCTTTTCCGCCTCCGCCAGCTTCCTCTAGTTAGTATAGAGGTTGCCCAGGTTGTTAACCGTATCGAGTATTAATATATAATTAGGGCCCTACACCTTCTTATAGCCTTCTAGCGCCTGCTAGTATATCTTCTCCGCCTCTACTAGCTTCTTCTAGTCGGCGTAGAGCAGGCCTAGGTTATTAACCGTGTTGAGTGTTGATATATAATTAGAGCCCTACGCCTTCTTATAGCCTTCTAGTACCTACTAGTACATCTTCTCCACCTCCGCCAGCTTCCTCTAGTTTTTGTAGAGGTTACCTAGGTTGTTGACTGTGTTAAGTGTTAATATATAATTAGGGCCCTACGCCTTCTTATAGCCTTCTAACGCCCGCTAGTATATCTTTTCCGCCTCCGCTAGCTTCCTCTAGTCGGCGTAGAGCAGGCCTAGGTTGTTAACTGTAGAGAGTATTAATATATAATTAGGGCCCTACATCTTCTTATAGCCTTCTAGCACCCGCTAGTATATCTTCTCTACCTCTACTAGCTTCCCCTAGTCGGTGTAAAGTAGGCCTAGGTTGTTAACCGTATTAAGTATTAATATGTGATTAGGGCCCTACGCCTTTTTATAGCCTTCTAGCGCCCGCTAGTATATCTTCTCCACCTCCGCTAGCTTCTCCTAGTCGGCGTAGAGCAGGCCCAGGTTATTAACTGTAGAGAGTATTAATATATAATTAGGGCCCTATACTTTCTCGTAGCCTTCTAGCGCCTGCTAGTACATCTTCTCTACCTCCGCTAGCTTCTTCTAGTTAGCGTAGAGGTTGCCCAGGTTGTTGACCGTAGAGAGTATTAATATATGATTAGGGCCCCACGCCTTCTTATAGCCTTCTAGTACCTGCTAGTATATCTTCTCTACTTCCGCCAGCTTCTTCTAGTTAGTGTAGAGTAGGCCCAGGTTGTTAACTATATTAAGTATTAATATATAATTAGAGCTCTACGCCTTCTTATAGCCTTCTAGTACCCGCTAGTATATCTTCTCCGCCTCTACCAGCTTCCTCTAGTCGGCGTAGAGGTTGCCTAGGTTGTTGACTGTAGAGAGTGTTAATATATAATTAGGGCCCTACGCCTTCTTCTTCCCTTCTAACACCTGCTAGTACATCTTCTCCACCTCTACCAGCTTCCTCTAGTCGGTGTAGAGGCTGCCTAGGTTGTTAACCGTGTCGAGTATTAATATGTAATTAGGGCCCTATACCTTCTTCTTCTCTTCTAGCGCCCGCTAGTACATCTTCTCCGCCTCTACTAACTTCCTCTAGTTGGCGTAGAGGTTACCTAGGTTGTTGACCGTAGAGAGTATTAATGTGTAATTAGGGCCCTATATCTTCTTCTTCCCTTCCAGCACCCGCTAGTATATCTTCTCTACTTCCGCCAGCTTCCTCTAGTCGGCGTAGAGGTTGCCCAGGTTGTTAACCGTATTAAGTGTTAATATATAATTAGGGCCCTACGCCTTCTTATAGCCTTCTAGTACCTACTAGTATATCTTCTCCGCCTCTACTAGCTTCCCCTAGTCGGCGTAGAGCAGGCCCAGGTTGTTAACCGTATTAAGTATTAATGTGTAATTAGGGCCCTATACCTTCTTATAGCCTTCTAGCGTCTACTAGTATATCTTCTCTACCTCCGCCAGCTTCCTCTAGTTTTTATAGAGGTTGCCTAGGTTGTTAACCGTGTCGAGTGTTAATATATAATTAGGGCCCTACGCCTTCTTGTAGCCTTCTAGTACCTACTAGTATATCTTCTCTACCTCTACCAGCTTCCTCTAGTCGGCGTAGAGGTTGCCTAGGTTGTTAACTGTGTCGAGTGTTAATGTGTGATTAGAGCCCCACGCCTTCTCGTAGCCTTCTAGCACCTGCTAGTACATCTTCTCCGCCTCTACCAGCTTCCTCTAGTTGGCGTAGAGGTTGCCTAGGTTGTTAACTGTGTTGAGTGTTGATGTATAATTAGGGCCCTACACCTTCTCCTTCCCTTCCAGCGCCTACTAGTACATCTTCTCTACCTCCGCCAGCTTCCCCTAGTTTTTATAGAGGTTACCTAAATTGTTGACCGTGTCGAGTGTTAATGTATAATTAGAGCCCTACGCCTTCTCCTTCCCTTCTAGCGCCCGCTGGTACATCTTCTCCGCCTCTATTAGCTTTCCCTGCGTATAGTAGAGGTTGTCTAAGCTATAGAACCTATCCAGCGCTATTATATCCACCCCTATCCGACTTCGCCTATTAGATATCCTATCGCTTATCTCTAGGTATTTAAGGTACCAGTCGGTGTGAAGTAAAAGTCGTAGTTATAGCACCTAAAAGCCCTTTTTGGATTCCGGGGGTACTGCTAATCTAACAACCGTAGCTGCTAGTTGGCAATTCTAGCCTTATTAATATTTATCCTATATCTACTACGCCTACTTATATATAATAGGATATATTATATAACTTCCTAAGTTCTTTATACGATTAATAAGTAAGTATTATAGTAAGAGCCTAGTTTTTTCTATAAATTTAAGCTTGCTGTTAGTAACTAGTATAAACTATTCCGCAATAACCTTATCTACTAAAGCTAATCGTAGATGCGTAGGGGTGAATAACTTAAACTATAGATTTTAATAATCTAACCAACTCTAAAGCAGAAGTAGATTTACTGTATCTTTATCTCTCTTACAAATAGCTCTATATAATACTATCTATATTATGTGTAAACTACTATTTATATACGCTTAAACCGGCCTTTAGTTATTATTAGTATTTATCTAAGTATTCTACTCTATATTATAGAGCTTAATATACTCGGTAAAAGAATACTATATCTCGCTTATATATACAGCCGCCTATATAAGTGCTAGCAGCAGACTATTAAGCTTTTTAAGGAGCCGATTACTCTCTAGACTCTCTATAGGCTATAAGTTAGGAGCAGCCTCTACAAAAAACCTATAAATATAGTATACCTTAAAAGTATTTATAGCCGTTTCTAAATATTGCAAGCGCTTATTTCCTATTAATATTAGCTACTTTTATTAGAGCGTCTAGCTATATAAGACTATTAAGCCGTATAGTTATAAGAATCGAGCTGTAGTCAGCGTCTAGGTAGAAGCGCTGAATATTATATATATTAGGAGGAGCTTTAGGATTATTAATGTCTATATCTATATTATTAAATATAAGCAGCTAGGAGGAATTTACTAGAATGCTTAGCTAGATAAGAACGTTATTAACTGTAGCGTTAATATCCTCTTTACTTATAAGTTTACGATTTACGCTCGCCTCTAGGAGCTGGCCTATTAGAAGTCAGGCTGCTATTACCGCGAGGCTCTACTTAAGCGTATCCTTACTCCGGCTATCCAGCTAGAATACGGCGGTAAATATGTCTACATGCCTCCTATAGAATTTAATAGACAGCTAGGTCTTGCTAATACCGCTAAGGCTATATAGTATAGCAACCTTACGGCGGCCCTGCTCCTGTATTAGGAGGAGGTACTCTCTAAGAGCTGTTAGCTCCTCTTTCCGATCGATAAACTTATTAATCATAGGAACACTCTTTAAACTAAGCGGCACTTAATACTGCTACGCTTCAACTTCATTTACGCTGATACGGGACTAGAGAGCCAGCTCCCTCTTTAATCGAGTAATCGCCTTCGCCTTTCCCTCGCCGTATATAACTACCAAGGAGACATTAACAATACTAAGTAGGTAGTAGGCTATATCCTCTCCGTGCTTTATTATGCGCATGTCGACCTATGTTATATACTTCTCTACGCTAAACTCTAAGAGCGAGCCGTATAATACTTGAACAGGGATCTTGGTTATATTGTAAATTAAAGGCTCTAGTAACATCTTGCAACCGAGCCAGTCGCCTTTAACTAAGAAAAACTCAACTAAGCGAGGCGTAATAAGCTCCTAGAGGGTCCAGCTGTAGGTGAACCATCTACTCTTACGGAAAGCTTCCTCCCAGGTAGAACTTTCGCCAGGTTAATCAGCGTGTACATCTGCGAGATACATATAGCACCTAGCCGCGCTGTAGTACTATCTATATATAGAGTTAATAGCGCTTGTTAATTCCACGTTATTCGTTTTATCGATGCAATATATATCTATCTAGAAGTATTGTAGGCTATTATAAGCAGCTCGTTCTCCGCAGAACTTGATCTTCTTATATCCTTTCTTGCCCCGACTAGAGCCATCTTTCATGTTACAGAAGGTGACCTCTTCCTTATCCTTTCCCTATGTGTGCGAGAGAATGGTATATACCGGAATGCCGTCGTGTAGATCCTCGGTAAAAGTTAGATCTCTATAACTATTATATTATAGAAGGCGCATCGCGGATACGCGCGGTCGGCGGCAAGGCTGGTAGATTAGCAGTGGTTAAGGTGTGCGGAGTTGGGTGTCGCGGATCCCGTCCGCGAGGTCGGAGGCAGGTCTATAGTAGGAAGTCGTTGCTGTGCCGGTAACATACGATTCTATATTACGAGTGGGTTTGCGGTAGAGGTCAGCCCCACCTTATATACAGAGGTTGTCTATTGTAAGTACTATCGTGTTATGCTGTGTTGTGCTGGCTGAATAATAAAATCCTATAAGGCTGAGGCTGTAGCTATAAGATATTAAAAGCAGCCTGCGGGGTAAGCGCAGGCCCTGTTTCGTGCTAAGCAACTAGGTTCTAGGCGCTTATCGATTGAAGCGTTGTAATACGCGTTCTAACTTTACCTGCGTTCTATAAGGGACGTTTTATATTAAATATAAATATACGTATAAGTTAATGTATTAGTAAAAGTAGTTAAGTATGATATAGTACGTATCTTAGGGGTGTTAGCATACTCGTGGCTGTGCAGCTTACAAATGCATGCGAGCGCTACAAGAAAGTACCTAAATTACCTGCCGCGGCGTATTATATTCGAATGGCCTTCACTCACGCACACATAGTTGGATGGAGAAGAGACTTCGTTAGAGGGCTAAAGAGACGATTCTTTATGCTGTAGCGGCCTTGCGACATCATAAATGCTTTATTCTAAGGTATACAAGCTCTGTAGAGTTGAAGCTTTAATAGCGCTATATACACGGAATCACGTTATATATAGTAGACATGTAAGTAAACACGTCACAAAATCGAGGAGAATAGTAAGTAATAGTAAAATATGAAGATTAAACATATACGCTATTACCTCAAGCTTATATTGCGTTGGTGTGATAGTTTTCTTACAAAGTACCAGTGGTTTATCTAATTACGGGGGGTGTCCGGTAATATAGGGGGGGATATTAACTTAGAGACTACTACTATACTAACTATAGTTTTAAAAGTTTGCGAAAGAAAGACTCTAGAGATCTAATTATAAAGGTGTTTTACGATACTGTACGTCTTATAACGCAGGAATAGACGTTATAAAATTTATCTAGGGTATTTACAACATCCCTTCTATACCTGTATTATCTAAGCTTAAAAGTAACAGTAGAGTCTAGAGGGTGTATATAGTTTATAATAACGAGATTACTATCCTATAACTAAGCTAAAGCGTAGATAGCTGTGGTGTTTATTTTAAATTTTGTCTATATAAGCTTGCTTATTCTCAACTCTTTATTAAGGATAATATACCTTACCCCAAGTTTTGCAAAATTAGCCAAGAAATGTGTATTATTATAGCATCCAAATATACGTGTTGTTAGAAGACGGTCTATATATAAGATACGAGTAGTATAATTATTAAAGCTAGCTATATATGCTCGGACGTTTATATATTTATAAGTATTAAACATTGGAATCCAGCCTGGGATGCTGTTAGGTAAGCTATTTAGAATATATAGTATATATAATATCTACTTTAATAGTTTTAACAAATTATTATATATGTTGGAGGGAGAATTTCTAGGTAGCTCTATTATACTCAAGTCTTGTAGAGCTAATTAGCTTTCGTTTTCGGGCCGGATATTTAGAAGAATAGATCTCTTTTCGAAGTAGTATCCTATAGTTACTATTATAAAAATGTAAAGGGGATAGTCTTTACTAAAATACTCTAAATATATATAAGAATCTTCTAACCTAGAAGTTATAATATCTAGGTCCGCTCTAAATATGCGGACTGTAATACCAAAATTTGTTAAGAAAGAGATATCTAAGCTATCCTAGAAAATATTATCTAAGACATCTATATAATACTTTTATTCCTAGGGTAAAAGTTTATATTCTAATACTACTAAGAGTTTTGAGATATTGAACAATAGCAGTATATTTAGGAGAATAGCTCTAAAAGGTTTAATATAGATAAAAGAACTTTCTAGTATTAATAGCACCATTATAGGGGTAGTAAAAGACTATTAAACTAGAGAGAAATAGGGAGATTAAACTAGTTTTAGTATACGGTGTCTTGCTAAGAATTATTACTAAGCTGTTTTTAGATGTTACTATAATCTATAAATTATTTCTAGAAACTCGCATCTTTAATTTTAGAAACGGATAATAATAAATTAAAATATATATAGTTTAGCCCTAAGGAAACTTAAAATTTATACTAATTTTAGCTATAAATATAAACCTACCTTAAATACGTATCGAGCTTTTACTACCTCTACCTACAATTAGAGCTGACTAAGAAATGGAAACTGTATCTCTTGTAACTACTATTACTACTATAAGCCTATAAAATACGGAACCCTTCTCTACTTCTATAAATAACAAGCTAAATATAACAGGTTAAATAGAGGGTACTGGAAATACTAATAGTTTAGTTAGCTAAACTAGTAATAATATCGCCCCTAAAGTTGCTATTTATATTAGTAATATTATAAAAAACGATGAGGAATTAAATATAGTAAATTAATCAAGCCTGATATTACCTAGAAGTATAGCCGCTAATAATACCTAGAGTAACTCGGATAATATATCTAACTATTTAAATACTAGGTCGAGTTACTCTTATACTATATTTAATTATAAAGATGCTGTATATAGTTCCTTAGATACTATATTAAGCGACTCTAATACCATATTAAGTAAATTAGATGGGGAAATAAGTTATACTAGCGCTGGAAATAATTATTCTTAAGCCTAGCCTTTAGGCCCTAAAGCGTTGTTTAATATACCTCTAAAGTCTAATTCTACTATTAAAGTATCTACCAACTCCTCTAACATTCTATTTAAACTAGACTAGTATCTATAAAGAGATCCCTTTAAGGAAATACGTAAGCTTAAGAGCTCTAACAGCTTAGTTAATAGTAGTAATTTAGAGGAATTAGATCTAATAGAAAGGCTCTAAGATAGGCGAATTAGAGTTAAACTACGTAAGCTAGTTTAGAAAGTTATTAAAAAAGATAAGTACTACTATAATAACGCTTAGGAATACGATCTCTCTAATTAGATAGCTCTATCTATATATCCTACCAGTTTAAATTATTCGTGTTTATGGTATATAATAAGCAGCCTCTTATACCTAAAAGCGCTAATATCTAGTAAAAATTTTTATAATAATTATTTATTAGATAAGCCTCGTTTATAGTTAATAAACTATATAGCAGCTGGATATATCCTAAATAGGGTTATCTAGGAGATTATTAGATAGAGGGTATATTATAGAAAATTTAAATATCTTATTAAATATTACAGCTCTACTCCTAATCTAGGCTTAGCTAACACTTTTATATGTGCTTTAGTAGACGAGGATAATATACCTACTAATCTCGTGCTTAACTATACTTATTTTAAAGAGTTTAAGATTAGCAACCTCTCTCGGCCCGAACGTTATAAGGAAAAGGCGGCGTCCGTAGATACTATTCTTATAGTTGCATAGGATAGCTTAGAGAAGGCCCCTCTAATACTATAAAAGGTATAGAATTCTTAGATATATAACCCCAAGCTGCTAACTAGTTAGTAAAAGAAAATTTGGGAATTCCTTAGTAAAGTCTTTACTTTAGTAAAGTAGAAAAATAGCAGCAAGACTTAGGAATTAGACTATATAATAAAAAGCCTCTTTAGGGGCGTTAATTTTCTAAGGATATAGCCTACTACCGTTGTAAAAGCCCGCAGCAAATAGCAAAGAATCTAAGGAGCTGTAAGTAAGCGTAATATTAAGGAAGACTACCTCTTTAATACTTTAGTATAATTTTATGTTAGTAGCTATATTGCTAATAGACGGGATCCGGACCTAGACTAACTAATAGGTGAATTTACGAGACTAAATATTAGATAACAGTTAATTAGTAAATATTAGTAGTATTATTTTCTTATTCGGCGCTGTATAGAACGTTTACTAGCTTTAGAAATCCTAATTTAGATTATTTTCGCGCTCTTTACATTAACTAATAATAACTTAATTATAGTAACTTTAATAGATACACTGTAAATATTATTGCTAGCATTTTAAAGGCTTCTTTTAACTTACTTTAATTACGTAATAGTACTTACTCAGCAGCCTTTTTAAACAAATCTAAGAGATAAATCTAAATATATCTCTTATACTAAAAGTCTTATATATTTTAAATTAGTTAAATAGACTCAATTTATTTTATTTAGGCCGCTATTTTTAATCCCGTCTTTAAGGGTTCTCCTATATAGTTAAAACGCTTATTCTATCTTATTAAGTCTCTTACGTAGCGGAACGACCAGAATCTACACCGAAACCGACTTAACCAGTTCTTTCTAATATACTAATCCTCGATCTTTTTAGTCTTTATAGTATACTCCTTATCTAAATAGTATTTTTCAATTATCTCTTAATTGCGGGACGTAGGAGTAGTCCTCTTACTAAGGTAATATAGGCTGTATATCTACTACTTAGTCTAGAAGTAATACCTATTCTTATATTTTTTCTATATCGCTTTAAGCCTGAAAGGCGCTTTTTATATATATATCTAATTTCTTCTAGATTAAACTTTTTAATAGCGCACTCGGGCTGATTAATTGTAAAATTAGTATTATCCTCTTTAGTTATAATACTTAAGGGTAAGTAAGAGTCGCTAGTATATAATATATGCGTTTACATTAGAAAGGCGTAACTATTATAAGTTGTACCTTCCTACGTAGTTGATGTAATCTAGTAGTATACACTTTTATAAAGCTCCTTAAACTACAACTAACCATCTTCTTCTCTTATCCTCTAGCGACCGCCCTACAGTATACTATCTGTCTAGGCTATAGTGTCTAGCGTCCTACGTTTTTGCCCTTACGTTATCTAAGCTGCTGTTTGTTACTTTATTATAAGCCCGCTTTTACCTTTACCTTTACCTTCTAATATATCTGCACAGCACTATAGTCTACTATTTTTAACTTGCTAATATCTGTATAGTATTCTAGCATATTATAGATAAGGTTGTAGTTGTTTATAGCATCTTCTAGTCTGATAATAATAATGCGCTACGTATAGTAGATCTAAAGCCTAATAATAACATTCTTAAACTCGACTGCGGAAGTAGTAGCTTAATCGCTACTATAAAGCGCGCTGTTAGCTATAGTATTTATATTATAGTTAACAGCGTCCCAGGCCTTCTTAATATTAACCTTAATATTACACTTCGCTAGTATAACCTTACTAAAAATGCTTCTGGTCCGTTTAACCAATATATATCGGCTATCTACGCTAATATTACTGATAGGGCTCTCTAACAAACTATAGCCAACTATATTAGTAATAGTATTTGCTTTAACGTTATATTTACTCTCTATATCTTTAATACTATTCCGCCTAATACGCGTCGCGCAGCCCTATAAATATAGAAGTAACTACTCGCCCTAGAAGGCCGTATCGTACTAAGTATAAGCGGTTAATATAGTGATGCTACTAGTTAGGTGGTCCAATTTAGCAACGGCCAGCTAATAGAGTTACTAGACTATATAATCGTCCTATGTAATAATACAGCTAATTCTATTCTTACTATAAACAGCTTCTAGATTACTTATTAAACGGTCTATATAGCTGTAAAGTATTCGCTAAACTATTTATAGATATTAGTACGTTACTAGACTATAGCTACTACTAGTAAAGTAAACCTCCACGTAACCGATATATAAAATATTAGTAATAGTCTCGGCTTCTAACTCCCGCAAACACTCTTATTACTACTATTTAGCGCTGTAATATCCTCGCCTACCTCCTCTATCGACTAATAGTTAAACTCTCACCGTAATATTGTTGGATATTAATGCCGGGCTTGTATACTCAAGGCTAATTACTAAAAGTCGATACTAGGCTAGATAACTATATCTACTATAGCCCGCGAAATAAAACTTGTCCTTAGTTTATAGGAGGAAGCAGCTAAGATAGAAAGACAAGTAAATGGATTGGCTTAAGGCTTAATAGTACTTACTACTAAATATTAGTAGGTTAGGGTTCTAGTTGTTCTGTAGGTTTAATATAAGGAACCGTAAAACGTTATCGAGTAGAAGCTTTTAAAGGAATAGACGCTCTAAACCAATTCTTTATATTGTATAAAAACCTACAATTCTACCTACTAGGTAATTAGAAGATATCTAATATTTATCCCTACGTCGCGAGACGTATAGTATTATAAGACGCTTATATAATTAGATCTCCGGGGTCTTTCCTTCGCGAAATTTTAAAACTATAGTTAGTATAGTAGTAGTCTCTAGTTATTTTTCCTAGTAAACAAGTCTTTAATAAGGACTACTATAATGCAGGTTATGCTGGCGACTTTTATAGGTCTTCTCTCCTATCCGGCGAAACTCCCGGAATGTATACTTATTAGGTAAAAGTAACCTTTAAAGATTGTAGCTATAAATTTTACTAGTAGAGCTTTTCTTCCAGCCCTCTAAGATTTTAATAAACCCCCGCAGTCGCGATTAGATAGGGGGGTATAGTTAAAGTAGCGATTAACAGTGTTAATAAGATAATCTATAGTATAACTAATATTATGTTTACTTTTATTAGAAGCTAGTCTTATAAAATAATAATAGTTATAGGATTATAACATATTAGTTATATTTTTATTAACTAGGAGAGACTCTAAAGGCTTAAATTATAAACCTATCTTATAATACTATACGTCCCGCGATATAGGGATGGACGTTAGTTAACTTAAATAACTAAAGTCCACCCATATAAAGCGAGAAGTCCTAGTATTTTAAAAGAAACGTTAGGTAATATTACCTTAGCTTTAGAGCAACTTTAACTAATCTAGACTTCCTAGATTCTATTAAAAGCTAGTAATACTATATCTAGAAAATTATTTGTTAAATTGTTAGTTCTAACTATAAAAAAAATTTAAGCTTATTATAGTAGAAGTTAGTTTATATTAAGTATACTTTAACGCTAAAACATTTATTATATTACTAACTTTAGTTTTATTATTCTATAAAGTAAAAAAAAAAAAAAAACCCTAAATATACTACTAATCCGGTTGCCTAAGCACCTTAGGAATCTATTTAGGCGCTACTTTAGAAAGCAACTACTCTTACTGACGATCTATCTTACTTACCTAGCGAGAAAGAAGCGATATATAATACCCTAGATCTATAAGCTTTATTAAGGTCTCCGTATATTTCTAAGTCCGGTATAGAGATCTTAACTTATCTCTCTACTTAAGTAATAGGAAGAAGTTATAGAATTTATCGTATTCCTGAATCATTTTATAGTATAAAGTATTTAGTAATGTAGTAAGGTAATCCGATATATAATCTAGCTCTAAACTACTATACCACGCTATATCTAGAACTTGAATAACAGTATTAAAGCGAATGTAATAGCCCCCCTAATTCTTTAAAAATTCTAGGTTCGTTTCCTCCAAAGCTTTAAAACTATCTAGAAAATTAGGCGGTATCTAGAACCTATTAATAAGAGCGTGCGTCGCCCGATCTTTAACTTCTAGAACGGTGTATTTTATAAGATATCTCGTCCGCTTTTTAAATTTATACTAACCTACAATTTTAAGCTATAATCTATCCTCGTTAATAAAAGGCTTTTTGCTACTCAAGGGTTTTTATAGTATACTAGCCTTATTATAATTAGGTCGGGAATGTGTTGGTATAGCTTAATTTCTGGTAGATTGTATAGTTATTAGTATAGAAGCCCTATAATCATCAATCGAGCTGTATTATATACTTAATTTGTAATTGAAACTATAGGATATAGAAGTAAGCTGATATACGAGGTTAGCAGAAATATCTATTCTTATTTTCTATATACTTATTCTAAAATCTAAGTTTTAACTTTTCGTATTTAGATATTTTTGCGTTTTAAAGAACTTAAAATAAAAGAAATTAAACCCTATCGTAGCGATCCTTATAACAATTTTATAGTTAGATATTAGAGGTTATAAATTCTAAGAAATCTGATAATATATAATATATTTTAAGGAGACTTATCAATCATTTTAAGGGCAAAGAATATTTATTATATATCTACTTTTGCTCCCACTCGAAATTCTTTACTATATAATAGACGAATTACTACCGCGAGACGTTCTTTCGCTTTTACTTACCTATATACATCTTAACTATTGTCTAAAAAACGAGCTATATCGTTGAGCTTAATAGTATAGATTAACAAATCTAAAATTACTTACTGAAGAGCTTAGGGATATATTATTCTAGTATAATCGTTACGGTAATAGGACAATTCTTAAATAGGTAGCTATTAACAATCGCCTTAGTATATTTAGTTAATTATTAGAAGAGCCTTATATTAATATTATCTAGCTAGATAGTTATAGTATAACCCTGCTTCACCAACTTACAGCCTAAAGACTAGCACTTTTTATATCTATTCTTTTAGCGTCTAAGAATAGTGGCCTACGCTTATTAATATAAAGAGATTATTGCGGTCTAACCCCCCTACATTTCACCGCTAGGCGTGGGATGAAAGAAGTACTAATAGTACTTATTTTATATAGAGTAAATCCCTCTGCTATAGACTATTATAGAAATATACTGTTATATCTAGCAGCTGTTACAGGTTCTCTATATATTTTTAGTACTCTCGTTTATTCTAGTACAAGTATAAATATAGAAACGTGATTTAGGTAGACTGCGGTAGATTAAGCGAGTATTATAAATTACGTTACTACTATAGTAAAACTAGTATCATTAGGCTCGCGTCCCTCAAGTTAGCAAAATAGGCGTTCTGGATTAAATAAGTTTCTATAGTTAGTACTATATCTATCAGAATTTATCTTTAAAAATATAAGTTAGATTTTAATTATTCTAGACGTAAACTAAATCTTTAGAAAATAGGAAGTAGTAAAACTACCTTCCTTACGACCTAACGTAGCCGGCTATTTATAGCTAATACTTCTAGTCTCTAGCGAAAATAGGGCTGTAGTTTTATAGTCTCACTAGACACGTTCTTGAATTTACTACATCTAAGCTTACTATAGAATACCTACCTATAAGAAGGTGGTAGTCTAGTCTCTATATAAGGGGGCTATTTTAAAAAGACCTTATAATATTTTAGTGACGTTTCGCGATAGTAACTCTACTCTTACTAGTAGTTTAGAGACGGGTCCTTAGAGAGATATTATATAACTCCTCATTCTTATAAAAAAAAGATATTATAGATATTTGAGAGGGTATTCTATACTCCTAATTTTCGAATAATTATTATTTTATATAATTCTAAGTAATAAGGTAGAATTTTAAAGGCGTTTAAATAAAATAATTAATATCGTTAAGATTTTATTGCTATTATTTAAGGGTTAAGTAATCTCTAGATTAGCTAGTTAATCTAATCCTATTTAGGTTAGCCGAGCCCTATTTACAGTTTCGTAGAACTAATTCTCGTTTTCTATTACTTATTTTCTATATTTCAGTTATATATTTTCATTTTCTTATAAAGAGAATATTTCCT
Source organism: Lojkania enalia (assembly GCA_010094045.1). NCBI lineage: Eukaryota > Fungi > Ascomycota > Dothideomycetes > Pleosporales > Lojkania > Lojkania enalia. Next base: position 26,185 of record ML986682.1, read on the forward strand.
GCCATAAAAATAGATATAATATTTAAGACTATAAGACTATTAATTATATATATAAATATATCTCTATAATAAACTAGATAGCCCTAATAAGAAATTATTACAACTAACTCTAAACCTCTAATAATATATCTCTTTATCTTTATTTCTCGGACTCCTAAGCCTTAAAATATACTTTATAGTCCTAGGCTGGGTCCGCGTAGTTGTTAATAGGCTCTATACTATCGCATCTATTACTTTATATCAAATTAGAGAATAGGTAATTACTCTTACTTTCAACACTTACGCGCTTGTTTTCTACTATTATACTAGAGCCGAAATTTAAGCGCAAGTTTAGAGTTTTTAGAATTAAGCGAATTCTAAATACTAGACTATAATATCTTAGAAGCAACACCTTCGAGGCTAATTATAGTTAAAAATAGTACTAGGTCTCTTTAGGTAGTATATCTATTATACTAAAATACAATATATTTTAATATAATATAGCTACTACGCAACTAAAGCAACTTAATAGACTTAACCGATTGTTAAACTCTACTAAAGGATATATACTTTAAAAATTACAGAACTTAATAGTATCTTTAGCTTTTATATCGACGCTATAATTCGTAAACAGGTTATTTCTTAGCAACTAGTAAAAATTATTAAAGTTAGTAGATGGTTGGCGGCGTAGGATGTAGTTGCTAATACCTAATACGATAATAGCTATTATCCTAGAGGTGTTAGCTCTATTTAATAAGACCTTAAACTTAATATATTAACAATATTTAAAACTATTAGAAAAGGGCTCTTATATAATATTCTACTATTATATTAGACCTAGCTTCCTGCGTATATCCTAAATATTCTATAACTACTTTAAAATATATCTACTAAGCTGCGGTAATCTTTATCTAAGTTAATAACTGCGTTGCTTCTACTAATTACTATAACTTATCCTTTAAATTACTAAGTTACTATCCCTTATTATAAAGTAAGAGATAATAATCTAATATTTGTTTTAGAATAGGTACTTACTACTACTTAGGTAGGTCGAGCTATCTAAAGGGTATAAAGAAGCGAGAAATTATATATAGTTAGCTCGAGTAAAACGTAGAAGTATTATAGCAACTTAACTTTATTAGTTTAGCTGAAGCGGTTTAGGAAGTTTTTTTTTCTACTTTCCCCCCAGCGCTGTTACGAAGTATAAATTTAGGAGGTATAGAGTAAGTATAGATAAACTCCCAGCTTCTTAGCTTCTAAGTGCTAAATATTATTAAAGCCTAGGAATAGGGGCTTATTTCTCTCAATTGTTAATAAGAAAACAGACAACGCTAAAACGGTAACAAAGCCCCTATAACTATATATAACTACTATAAGGTCCCGGCCGGATATACTTATTATACTAGAAGTACTAGAATATATTCTTAAGGCCTAGAGGATAGAATAAGCTGTAACTTAAATATATTAATTAGTCTATAATCTGTTATAATAATTATACTAGATAGTAAAGGATATATCCTATATATTATCCTTTGGGAATAATATAGCCTAGTATTTTATATTATTATCCTAAAGAGTAGGCTAGCGTTACTTTAGGCGATACAGTAAGCAGCTAAGCTAATCCTACAATTCTAATACTATATTATAAACCCCCAAGCTTTAAGGCGCGTAGGATTATTAAGATAAATGATTTAAAGAGATCCGAACATTTTCGCGTAAATTTAACAATTCTAAGAATAATTAGAGAGTCTACTTAGAAACTATTAGTTATAGTATACAACTATCTGTTATTTGATATATTACTAGAATATATATTCTTTGCTCTTATCCTATATTAGTTTCTAAACTCTCTTATAGCCTTACTATTAACCCCCGTTAATAATATCTATATTAATAATATAGATAGCTGTAGACTCCCCCGCGTTAGCTAGAAAGTAACTTTACTAATTATAAATTATTCTATTATTAAATTATAGGAATTCTGCCAGCTAACTATTAATTACTCTAAGGATTACTCTAACTTTATTCTACTTTAGTTCTACGACGAAATTCCGCAAACAAGATGTTGCAACCTCTACTACCCTATAAAACTAAGAGCATCAACAATAGTATTAATCTTACCTTCCTTAACAACCATTTTTTTACTAATAAGATGCGCCTACTTTATAGTAATAGTTTTCAATATGTTAAGTTCTGCCCAATTCCCTACAATTAAATAGCCTAAACTAAGGGACTCTACTAATCCTACTTATATATGTTCTAGAGAAAGGTAGGATATCTATTAGTATATTAAGTTACCATCTAGATGCGCAGACGCATCCTTATTATAAAAGCTTCTAATAAGTTTAGCTTTTCGAACCAGGACGTAGCTATATTCCCCTATACCCTGCAGTTCGCTGAGGCGACTAGCTAGAACTAGTCTAATATTTACCTATAGTCGATTTAGTATAGTAGCGCGACTATATAAGACCGTATTACTATATAGGTCGCTCTATCACTTAGGAGGTGCTCGCTCTCTAAGTTTCCTATATAGGTTCAACGATTCGAGACTTGTAGGGATAGAATAACCAAAGAAACTAAAGATTCGATTACTACAGCTAGAGAAAGGAAGCGTATACGGGCCTTCTACATTCTAAATTTCTGAGTATTTAAGGAGTGGTGCGGATATAGGCGGGGTTTTAGACGTTTAGAGTATTGGCGGAGGCGGTAGAGGAGGTGGAGGGAGAAATAGAGATGACCTAGAAGTTACTAATATGCGGAGGATGATTACAGCGCCTGGATTAACTTAACTAGCCTATATACGTTCGGTTATTAAGAATTCCCCAATCCAGAACTTAAAAGAATCGTCCTCTAGTTTAATCTCTCTAGCTACTAGCGTTCTAGTAGACTAAGGTTAATATTAGATAGTAAAAAGAAAGAGGGATATAAGAATACTTATATAAATATAACGGTAGTCCTCTACTAGCAACCTAAACTTACGTCCGTGAAAATCTACAAATTCTATAAGTAGCTTAATAGTAGTAATAGCGCAAGTAGCTTTAGATTTCTAGGTACTAGTAAATACTCATCTTAAAATCCTATCCTTAAGTACTTACCTCCAAAGATCTGTTTGTTTCTATTATATAAGGTGGCAGCCTCTTAGCAGCAAGTCGATCTAGAACTCTATCTAACGTGCTAGAGAATATAGTTTCCGGATTGTATATAGAACCGGCTATAGCGTTTATAGATTTAGGTTGTTTTATAACAAGCCTGTCTTAATCTAGATGCTAGGTTATAGCTTTGATAACGTATATTATAATTGGAAAGACAGTCGATTAAAATTCTAAAGATAGGGCACAGTCTATTTTATATGTCAAGTAAGCTAAATTATATTTACTATTAGAGGGCTACTTTTAGGTCGTATTTCCCGGTCATCCGTCTATTTAAACCGATTCCCTTAGTAACTAGTAAGAAGGAGATGTAGCGTATGCCTTTTACTACAGGTGTAGAGGTAACGCTTATATATATCACCCGGATCCATCTATAAAATATGCAGAACTTTCTACCCTAAACTTAAACTACCTAGTATTCCAGTATATAATTTAGTACTATAACCGAGAACGAAGAATATACAGCGCTCTAGGGAGGAACGCTCTTATAGTTAGCCGCCTATACTCGCTCACTTCTTAGTATTAATTAGTAAGCTAACGGGGAAGCTAAATAAATCGTTTTAAGCTCTATCTACAGCTTTTTATATTATACAATTAGATTAGGCTGCAGGCTAACTAAAAGAATATACTTTCGTATTATACAGGACAACTCTCTACTAAAAGGCGCTATATTCTTATATTATTAACACCTTATATACTAAAGGTTATCGTAAAGTTCTACATATAATATATATAAAGATATTATATCTAGATTTTATAGGATAACCTCGTATACTTATATAAAGTGCGAATAGATCTAGTATATAAGATACTAGAAAATAGAAGTTAAATAAGTATTCTTAAATCAGTACTAAATTTAGAAAAGCCCTAATATCTGTAGTTAAGGCAGGGGATATCTTCTAATATTAGGTACAGAAAGACTTGGAAATTTAACGATTAGGAATATAAAAAGAGTATAATAGATTGTTAGGAAATTAAGTTCGTAATTATAGGTATCTACTAATATAAAAAATACCTATTTCGAGATTGTGTGATCTAGGAGTTTCTCATCCCATTCTATCTTAGTAGCGTCTCTATACCTATATCCGTCCTCTTTCCCCTCGAGACAAAGACGCCTATTTAAGTAAAATACCGTACTTAGTCGTTTATAGGTACTAATACTCTAGTCAATTTAGTATTTTCGCAGGTTTAATATAGAGACTAGCAGTCGTTTTACATATACTGGTAGAGCCGCGCTGGAAGAGGATTTATAGTATAAAGTATTAGGACGCGATTAGTATAACTCTATCTACTTCTAATAGATAATAGTACCTTTTATTTTATATTTTGCCTAAGCTACGATATATTATTTAATATATTTCTAGAAGGTCCATTTCCTCGTTAATAAACTAGATAATTTAATTATAGTAGAATAAGATATAAAAAGGTTATTAAAAGCGGCTTCGGAGATTAATTAATCGCCTCCCATCCTAATTATAAAGTAACTATAATTAGTATATAGGTAATATTTATCTAATAAAGCTCCGTTATAGTTCTTATTTAGAGAATTTTATACTACAGCCCTTAACTAATTTAGTAATAACCGGCTGTATTATACTATACTAAACCTTAGTTTAGTAATAAACATAAAAGAGTATAAATAGCAATTCTACGATAGATTATAACTTAAATTATCTATATATTCGAAATTTTTAGACTATATACTAATTATCCTCTTACTATATAAATGTATTTAGATTCCGATAAGTTTAGAAGTAAAGAGTTATTAGCCCTTAGAGTAGTTTAGGTTTTAGTAGTAATAAGTATAGAAGTTTTAATATTCTTTTTATAAAGCTGCGAACTCGTAGATATTCTAGAAGACCCTACTATAGAATTTCTAAGTATACTTGCTCTTCCTTCTATCCAGCTATTTATGTAAGTCGGTGTAGATAGGAGTAGAAGAGGCTTGTTAGCCTTAGTGTTGGTAAGAGGTATCGACCCTCTATAGCAGTCAGAATCTAGTGTAGAAACAGACAGCGTATAACTTACCCTCCGTTCCCATATACAGGAACTATTCTAGCATTCTAGTCGTAAAGCAATAAAGTCTTCGCCGATATAGAGAGAAAATTACTTAAGATAGACCTGCGAGCCTGCGTTTTATATAAATTGCTAATAAGCCCCTTATATACTATATAGCTCCAGCTAAAAGTAAACGCCCCGGCTATAGACTATAGCTATATTAGTAGCAAATCTATATAAGCCTCTATATAATACTCTACTAAAGGACTAGAGGGCTTACCGTGACGTAAAAGATGTTAAACCACTCTATTCCCCGGACTGTATAAGCCAGGCGCTTAAATAGCTCTATAAAACAAGTAAGAATAAACCGAGAAGATAAGATTATAATAGTTAGTACGATTATTATAAATGCCTTAGTATCTTTCTTACCTACTACTACGAATATATCGAATAAGCTGGAGCTTCGTATCTAGTCTACGCCGGAAATTCAAGAACAATTTGCTGGAAAAGACTATAGGAAGACAACTGGAGAAGTAGTAATACAGCGAGTAGAAGATAAAAGATATCTTAACCTTATTAGGGAGCGTGCATATATATAAGAGAACCGGTTCCCATATTACTTAGTCGATCTAGCAAGTATAGAGGCCCTTTTACGGCTATAAAAGGGTAGAGCGGTCTACGAGGATAGTCTAGGAACTTCCCCGGAACGGCAGAAAAATATAACAAGCTATTAAGAATAAAATCTAAGTAGTATTTCCGACGCTTACTTGCGTAGATACTCCCTTAAATAGCGGACGGGTCTAGACGTAGTATATATATATAGTGCTGCGATAAAGGGTCGAACTATAGTTCTTTACGCTATATAGAGTTTGATTAAAGTCTATAGTCGAAGTAGAGGAGTTAGAAAGGTATATAAAATAAGTAGTCCTATTAAAAACAAAGAGAATACGCAAGTCTTAGCTAGGAACTATACTACTACTATAAGTCTCTACTAAGGTAGAAATAAATTATATGCTAAAAATCCGTTGTAATAACGTATATAAGCTCTCCTAGTAGAATCTAACTAAGAATATTCTAGGCCAGGTTTATAGGAGCCTATTGTCTTCATACTTCCAAGCGCCTAATTATTAAAGTAGGCGTAAGTAGGGGTGTAGTAGGCTGGATATAATATTCCGTCGTAGTTATAGTTGTTACTAGAATATCCTACAGGCAGTTATAGTAATGAGTATTATGTTTAAATCTTCCTAAACTCGACGACGGCGGCGGTGAGGAGGAGGAGGAGGAGGAGGAGGAGGAGGAGGAGGAGGTGGTGGTAGTGGTGGTGGTGGTGGTAGTAGAGCATGGACGAAGCCCTAGGACTGGGGAAGAATGACTTGATGCGACGCTAGATAGACTGTTCTTCGTTAATCTAGTAGTAATAGTATTCCGCACCACGTCTCTACTTTAACTAACCTTTAATTAGTATTGTATAATAGTAGAAGGCTTATACTTATACTTCTCCGAGGCTGTTCGCGCATAGATTTATACCATCTATATATTTAAACTTACCCTTATTCTTCGGTATAGCACCTCTATTCTAATTTATATTCTAAAATTTTATAATTTTTTTTCGGTTTACAGATAGAACTAGTACAAGCAGTACGCTGAACTTAAGGATAAATTATATCTATTAACATTAGCTAAGGGACTTCGTATAGATTACTGACTTACTAGTAAAGCTAAACAATTATTAGGAATCTATATAAAGCTAATACTTATACTAGTAGTAATTAGGTAGCTAATAATATAGGAAATTAACTTTAATATATCTTCCTAAATCCCTACATAGTGCTAGTTAATATAAATTTAGGAAAAGGTTCCTACGATAAAGAGATAAAGTACGATGCCTGTAGAATAGGCGCCTATCTTTATTAGAGGAGAATAAGAGAAGACCTATATATTAGACAGGTAACAGAATACAGCTTACAATCTGAAAGCGATTATACTAGTATAACAGATAGTATTTTAAATTCCGTCTACACGCGTCCTCTAGAAAATAAAGTACTATACTTTATATTTAGCGAATTCTCCCCTCTTTAGTATTAAATATACCTCGATGATCAGCACTTCGGTTGTAATACCATCTAGCAGAAATAGAAAAGCTAGGTCGGGCGCATTCTTAGCTCTACAGATACCAAAAGTAATGAAGGGGGAGATAAGTAAGATAAAAAAGCGTCCTCTATAAAGAAGCTTTCTTTTTATAAGTACCTTAAAATCCTAAGTAAGTAAAACATACAGGAAGATAATAGTTGGAATAAGAAGTACAAAGATAAGGGCCGTGACTAATAGATCGTCTACTGCTGTAGGTTGGAGTAAATTAGGAAAGACTGGTTGGGGCGATATAACGGACATATAAACATGCAGGAAGGCAACCGGTGAAGGTAAGATAAATGGTAAGAAAATAATACTAAAAGACTAAGAACATTTCAGCCTTATTAAGGGGAGCGTGCATATATAGTATAGACTTACTTACTATCAGCTAGAAAGTAAAACGCTATACCTTTAATAAATAAGAAGTTTCAGCTGTTAAACGCCTAGAAAGTATCTTCTAAATATACTTAGAGCATACTAACTCCTTAGGAATAATAGTCCGCGAGAGATAGAGTAATATATTTTCTTAATAAGGTTAATTACTTACATCTAGATAAGGGTAGACCTGGTTTATTTAGGCCCGTTGTAAGGGTGCATCCGGGAGAAGAATAGTATAAGCCTAGCTAAGAACAGTTAAGTTAACTCCGTTAAGGGGTTGACTTAACTACTTTAAGGAATAGAGAAGACCGCATATATAAATAAACAGCTAGCATCCTCTATTACCTCCTAAATATAGTAAAGGCTATAGAGTTTACTATATCTATAGGGTTAGTAGTTCAGCTATAGTAGCGCGAAAGCGAAGATGGGTCTATTATTATCTTAGCTAGCCGTATAGCTAATACTCCTAGTAGAATTAAAAAGTTATCTCTATGCGACAAATCAACGTAGAGCTATATAGAATAATATAGATACAGCTCGAAAATAATAACCTTTAATACTCTTAACAACCCTAATATCATCAGTATAAGTAATATAAATACTACTAAACGTGCGGGTAGGCTCTGGAAGAAGATTAAGAATTGCTAGAAGAATATAGAGTAGACTCTAACAGCTAATATAATATCCTAGCAGGAGTCTATTAACTTTTTTAGAACTTCTAAATTTAATTCAACTGAAGACCTATCCTACTAGGCCTTAGAAAACTTGAGGAACAACCTATATTAATACTAAACTCTATTTTACAAGCTTAACCTCGCGTTCTTTAATAAGATCCGCACTCAGAGTGCTAAACTATCTAATCCTAAGTTTTCTATACTAAACTATTAGAGATCGCTTCTAAACACGTTACATCCTAGATATAGGGCGCTAGATAAGTAGAAACGTAAAAACATCTGCAAGAGATATATAACGATTATTACTTAAGGAGCCGCTCTTCTCTTACTAAGTCAAAATAATGCAGGCTTATTACTAACAGTAGATCCGGTTCTTAGTAGTATAGAATAGGTCCATCTATTATTTTAATACCGACGGCTTAATCGCGGCAGTCTTAATTTTATCTCTAAACAGCTAAGCTAAGGTACTTTAATCTTAGAGTTGCTAGGGAAAAAAACAATTAAGAATTCAAGGAGATATAAAGAACTAGTCTTAGGACTCTACAGTTACTTAGAAGGGATAAGAGATTTACTACAGGAAGGGAAAATCGTACTAAAAAAGCGGCGGGTGCTGTATAGTAAGTCGATTCTCCTATTATAAGGTGTAATTAGCAGCAGCTTATAGACGACTGTAGATAGATAAGCTAGACAGCCCACCCCAGCACTCCTACTTACATATCTCACCTATAATCCAGACGACGATCTTAAGTAAAATAAATATAAATATACTACGTTAATTATAGGAGTTAGGTAATATATAAGAGTAGTAGAGTAGTAGCTTAAAATTAGTAGAGGTAAGAGGTATATAGGATAGTCTCTTTAGACTAGAGTCGGATTAGTTAGATAAATGTTAATTTATAATAGTAGTAGATACCCCTTAAGCCAGGGACCTTAGTAGAACTGAAGAAGGCTTATTAAGTCGGTTTCTGGGATTCGCCAGTATTAGCAAACAGTATAAAGGTATTATAGAAGTAAGTATTACTGGGGAGAAGGTTATTATAGAAGAAAGTAACCTACCGTCTATATATATAACGGATATATTAATAGAGGATAGAGAGCTTTAAGAATATGTAGATTTATATAAGCCTAACGAGCCTGCCTAATATACCTATACTTTATACTTTATCCTTCCCATCCTGCTGTTACTCTATAGGGAAAAGTAATATAAGAAATAGTATTAGTAATAGTATCGTCCGAACACGGATATACTTAGAAACTAGGCTAATACTATCTAGTTGAAATATTGCTTTACTCCGTATATTCCTTTTCGTATTACTCTATAGCTAAAGTTTTACATCCTTAAGCGTACTTAGATCTACTTCTTTAATATGCGGATAACGCGTTTAGACGCGGCAGATAATCTCCTAATAAGCGTTATCGGAAATAGGAAGTAGTAAAAGAAGAAAGGGTCGGTTCTTTACTAATGTAAACATAGCCTGGTTTATTAGAAGTATAGTAGGTAGGGTACTAGATTCCTTAGGTTTTAGTCTCCTTATATTTATACCCGCGAGAGCTAATTTCTCCTTTACCTTCTTAGACTGCTATATAAGTTAGGGGCCTTCTAACGCTAGATTTCTTCCTATATACTATAGTTTTAGAAAGCTCTTCAGCTAGTTGATAGAATTATACAATCTATTTGAAGCTAAATACTTCGGGTTAAGTAGACTCTAATATAGTAGATTAAGTAGTAAAGAGCCCTGTTATACTGTTTAGATATTCTAGAGTTCCTAGAAGTAACGTAATCTTATGTACAAGGTCCTACAGACTTGCTAATATTACTAAATTTTTGTATAAGGATATAGTAAAATAATAGTAAGCTATATATAAATAGAACGTAGCCTATAAAATGTGGATAAAAGTAAGATTTTATCTAAGCTCTAGACTAATTGTGTAGCGCGCGGGGGCCGGCTATATAGTATATAACTACTAGAATATAGAAGAACAATTATCCCTTTTAGACGTAAGTTAATTATTACCCAACCAACCTCTTAAATCTAATTCTTTAGCCCTTATAACTTCTATCTTTTAATCTCTTATATAAGGGACTAAGATTAAGGTTACGATATTTAGAGGCGTCTATAACTATATTGTTGATATTAATGCTGGATAAACTAGCCTCTATATTATTGCCTAGAGCGCTCTCCTAACTATTATAAGGCGTAGTTTCTCTATTCTGCGCGTTGTTCCGAGCTTAGCTATTAGTATTACCAATTCTATCTGTGGGTGTAGAGCTATTATACTATTAGCTATTAGAAGTATCTCCTTAAATAGAAGCGTTTAACTGATCTTTTAGCATAATAAAAGACTCTAGGATATAATATCTAGAGGTGACCTATACGAGCTACTTTAAAAGGGCGAGTTTTAACCGATGCGATAGCGATACTATAAGAGATAGATTAGATTAAGTCTAGCTAAGACGATAAATAGGCTAGTTGCGGATTTATTAGAACGGGAGTAGATATAGAACTGGATCTTAACAGAATAGTAGATAAAGCTTTAACACGAAGAGGGTATACTAGTATAAATATACCTTCTAGGGTGAAACGTGCTTACTCTTACCTTTAGGGGCTTTATTAACGCGTAATAGAGAGGTGAAGGTGTAAGCTTCGAAGTTGAGCGATGTAAGAGTAACAGCAGCTAAAGGGGTATAGAGAGCGATAAGTCTAGTAAAGATGTTAAAGCCTAGTAAAATCCTATAAAGACAAGTATAGAAGAGCTTAATATAGTTATAAAGAAGTATACTGGGTGGGTAATAACTCTATAGGATAGAGGCGTTAGTTAAGAATTCGAACGAGAGAGTATAAAGAATTAGCCTTAAAATTAATGGTTAATCGTAAACTCTTATACCTATAACCATCTACCCTTCTCTACACCTTATACCTCTCTTTTACCTTATCTATACTCCTCTAATATAGTAGAGCGTAATACTTCTTATTGCGTAGATATATATAGGTAGGATATAGCTCGCAGATAGGATAGTATCTAGTAATTATTAGTGGCAACTAGGATATACCTTAGATTATAAATTGCGGCAATCTCTACAATTATATATTATAACTTAATCTAATCGTCTATTTTTATACCTTTTCTCCTATCCCTACGCAGATACTTATAGATAGAATAGCTCTTAGTATTAACCTAGGCTTAGAGTATCGCTTCTAACCTCCAATTAAAAAGGCGAGCTTTAGTATTAGCAGCGACTAGAATATCCCGCAGATTATAATAATACTTCTTATAAGCTATAGATAGTTTAGATGTACTAAGTACTAGCTGACAGCTTGCTCTATATAGCTCTCAACACCCTTTATTACTCGTTAATATTAATAAGCGAGATTAGAAGAGCTCTAACAAGATAATATATATGTTAGACGTATACTAAACATAGAATAGTAATAGAGTTTAAGTAGTAGCTAGACTAATTTACGTACTATTCCCCTGTAGATTACTATTAGGCCTACTTAGAATTGAAACATGCTCCGATAAGCGAAGGTTGTTAATAGTTAACTTAGTAAAATTACAGCTTAATATTGAGAATTTTATTAGAAACGGACGGAAATTTAGAAAAGAAATTCGGAAGGGAAATTTAGAAGGAAGATTTAGAAGGGAAGTTTAGAAGTTTAGAAGGGAAGTTTAACATGTGATACGGGTTCGCTTCCAACTTTAATAAAGCAAGGTTCCTCCGCTTCTCCGTAATATAAATAAGCGATCTAGCTATGTTAGGTATACTAGTAGTATTACTATATTAGAAGGCTAAATTTAGTAATAGAGACGCCCTCTCTTTACGCGTTGAATTTTCAGTAGTAAACTATACAGCCTATACTCATAGGTCAGGCGGCTAAGAAGCACATTTTACAGCTTAACGTTTATACTAAGCTAGCCGTTTTTCATTAGTTTAATATTATTATAGGGGGTGGGTCGCTCTTATTTGCCTAAACTTTATTTTTAAGTATTAAACTTCTCTACAAAACTTCCTAGCACCTTTTATACCTACGACCTCTACTTACTAAATAGAGGATAACCTATAAGCTGAACGAGAGCGGCTTATCGTATTAGTAAAGCAGCATTTTCAGGGGCTCCAGCATAGTCTATATAGGGTAGAGAAGGTATTAGAGGAAGTAAAGTAGGCGAACGCGAACTCTATATAAAGAATTATTTTAGGAGAGAGCGAATTAGCCTAGCACGTATATTATACTATAAAAAAGGCGATAGATTTATAATATAGGTTCTCTAGCCAGGCTGAATTTATACGTCTATTTAATAGTCTTAGTATACAGTCTATTGAACAATAGTATACTTTTATAAAGGAGCTCATACTCGCTATAGAAAGTAACGCTCTATAGTTGCTAGAAGACGATAGAGGTACCGGCGTAAGGAAGGGTACTAAGCGGCATCGTACGTATACCGTCCAACGTCTATTTCTCGCTATTAATATACCCAGGTACTACTATAGAGAGTCCTATATTAAGTACTTCACCTTTAAACGCTATACTAAACAGCTTAAGAATAAACTATATTAATTTTAAGTATAGCTCTTTATAAGAAATACTTAACAGTTTAAATATTTAAGAAGGTATATATATTAATACCTCCTTTTAGGTATCTAGAATATTGTTCCCTGTCGAATTTATAGAATTAGTCTGAAGAATACTATATTTACAACTTACTGATGCTTTAGTAGTAGACATATTAATATTTCTTTAATAAGGGTACATTTGCGATTACTTTAGATGCTAAATAGAGATAGGAATTGCTAAAGAGAAGGTACCGTTTTATACTAAAAAGTTGTTTAATATAGAGGTAGAAATAAAGGATAGAGTAAGATACCTCCTTTATTAAGGTAGTAGTAAAATCGAACCCGACCCGTGTATTAAGCTTCGGGCTTGTTAACGAGATGTACTCTCGGGTGTATTCGGTCTTAATATTAGTATTATATTCTTAGCCGCTCCTATATACTAGCGCGAGAAAAGGGAGGTGTATATATATACGGACGGTATCTCGATAATAATATCTAATTAAGAAACGGATGGTAACTAGATAACTCTGTTTTTAGGCGCGTAGCATATATTTAATATTAAAGAGAAACTCTATAGTTAAACTAAATATCTAATCTACTCTTCTTTCACCTTACCCCCCTTAAGTAGAAGACTAGTACCCTTTTTTATAAGTGCTTTACTATCGCATACCGAAAACTGTTCTATAAGCATCTCTTCTTTTCCCGTTATGTAAACTGTAATTGTATATTACTTCTAGTATATTATCTACCCCAATCTAGTAACAGTAGTACTAATAGTCGTATTATTAAAAAACGAGTTAGATTTAGTAAGAGACTTTCGCTTGAGCGACTAAGGGTATATTAGATAAGTCTCTACTATATAAAGGGAGTAATAATACTATCAGGTTCTTATCTATTAAAATAAGAAACGATGTAATCTATCGGATGAAGTTACTGGAGTTGTTTGTTTTAGGAGTATACTAGAAAGGTTCGAGGGCCGTCTAGAGAAGTAAGATTAAGAGGTTGTTCTACTCTAAGGAAGTCTTTATAAAGTATAGTATATTAAAGAGTAGACGCTAAACTTTAGGCCTTAAATTCAACTTATAATATCGACCTAAAAGTAATAAGCTGATAGTAGAGGTTAGGTGTAAAAGCCTAGTATTAGGCGTGTTAGACGTGTTGGGCAGCCCTAATAGAATAATATAATAGATCGCTTAGTAGGTGGGGTATTCTAGTCTTAGTAATACTATTAAAATAGAACGAGTAGGGATATTTTAGATAGTTATTAGATAAGGGTACTTATAAAAAGAATTTTTAAGGAGAAGTTTTAGTACAGTTATTTAGTACTTCTCTACTCTCCTATTCTAGTTGTTAATCTACCAAGCGTGCTCGGAGCTGAGGGCTAGTTAGATTAGCGGATTATATCTAACCCCTATTAGACGGTAAGTAGCTCCTACTTTACAATTAGCTAATATAATATAACTGTCTCTAGGCGAGATACTTATCTACTAGTATAGAACAGGTAGTAGTTATATAACACTATTAGCAGAAACTCGAGAACTAATTATATAGTATAACACCATTCGCGACTAAACTAGGGCTATTTAGGTAGTAAGTAGTTTAGCTATAAGAAAGTAAGAGTAAGATATATATATCTATCCTCTAAGGGTAGTTCGGCCGTTTAATCGGTTGATATTATAGAATAAGATACTATAATTAAGTTGGAGAAGATAAAAGGCCACCGGTTGTCTACGGGCAATATTTAAGGATATTAACCCTCCTCCTAGAAGTTAGACTACTCCAACACTTTCCTTTAACAAAAAATTATAATTTAATACGTGCGCCGTAGCGCTATCTTATCTATTATACCTAAACATTGTTTCCTAATCGAGATATACTATATAATAGTATCTAGAACTGCTTATTATAGCTGTAGGGATATAGTAGAAGAAGAAAATACTACGACATGCCCTAAAAAAGACAAATCTAACTACAAGCTAATAAAGGAATAGATTAGTTCCGGCTTAAATATAGAGAAATGTGGTAAAGCGAATTGCAAAAATCCCTGATAGTACGTTCCCTAAAGTACCGTTTTTAGGGTAGTCGTATACTAACAGTTTTAGAGTTTAATAGTAGTAGGCCGAACATGCTATCTCTTTTAAGTAGTAGACCTTAGTATATATATAGAAAAGCTTTAAATTTTATTAAAAATTAAATTGTAATTAGGCGTCTAATAATACTTTATTCCCGAATATACGTAATTTTATAAGTTTACTAGATGTTAAGATTTTATATATACGGATATTTGATCTTATAAAGAATTTAAATTTAGGACGGCTTATAGTTGTTCGCAAATACACGATATTTAATAAATTAGCTAGATATTAAGCTAAGACCCCCCTTTTAGCGTTTATCTTTGTCCTACCAACTATAATTACTACCTTTATCTAAATCCATCCTTATGAAGATAATTAGTAACTATAGGCGTACAGCTACTATCTATCTTATAAGAAAAGGCTTAGTTTATAAAATGCTATAGACTTAAATTAGTAAGAAACTTATTATAGAGTTTTAGAATACTTTTACTATAGAGAGGTAACTGCTAAACTAGCTAGGAGTCTATCTTAGGATTGTTCGGTATATTCCTATATCTATAATATTACGATTCTAATTCTAGGTATTAGATACTATAAGCTCTATAGGATTAAGGGTAAGAAGGACGGCTTATTACTCGGTAAGGTAGATTATAGAGACCTTTAGTCGTATATTAAGAGGCATGATAATAAAATCGACGACGCTTTAAAAGAGAAATAGTACCTTTAAATTGTTAAAGCCGTTACTTATATTTATAAGAAAGGTATTATCTACTTAAATCTAAGCACTATAAATATACTTATTTATTAGGCCGGCCAGACTCTAAATCTACTTCTCGCCGACTTTAGTAGCTTTAGATACCTTAAGCTGGGTTTAGATAGCAATCTACTCCCTAATAATCCGTTTATAGACCTATAGTTAATAAGTTTTAAATTACTAAAAGTTGATATTTTTAGTTTAAGTATTATCATCTATATTATTATAACCGACCATTACCCTTTCTATAAAGGGCCGGCACCCCGGAATAAGGAGAGGTTTATATATAGCGATCGTGTGTAAACACTGTTTACCTAAGGTATATTTCTAGACCTATCTAGTATACTATTTAGAAGCGTTATCGCTAGATGCTATTATAAGCGTAAGTTTAAGACTGTAAAGGAGGTCGTTCTAGCTCTAGAGGTAGAAAAACGATACTATACATCTTAGTAATCTTAACTTATAGTAGAAGTCTTTACTCAACTTCTTGCGGGAATTACGGTAATTTACTATATAAAATCTTAGCACAAATATTCTAGGAGTCTAAACTTGTTTACTAGCCCCTATATAAAGAGTATCTATCTCTAATAGCTTAAGCTCCCGAAAAGAGCCTAAAACACGTATTTATAGCTACCTCTCCATCCTAATTAAACCCAACTATATATTACCTCTACCTATATATACTTGCGTAAATTTTATGCTAAAAACAGCTCTAAGTATTAAGTATAGTTGTTTGAAGTAGAAAAGCGTCTTTCCTACTGCTAAGCCGCTCTAAAGCACTTTCCAGTACCCTTAAAACGGAAGCGTGCTATATTACCCCTATAACCGTATCTATCCCTAGCTTATATTCTAGTAGTACCGAACGCGGTAAAAAACTAAAACTATTAATAATATTCTACCTAAGCTAAGCACCTTATAACTAAATAGCAGTAATCTATCTAAGTTAAACAAAAAGAATACCTTTATCCCTCCTACGAGTTAATAGCCTAAAGCGATACTTAAGCTTAACCCGTAAGAAGCTTATCTAGGGAACTTATAGCTACTAATAATAATAGAGAGTCTAAATAGTCTAAAAGAAGCCCTACGGAAGTTAAGCGGCTTAGTAGCTAGCTAACTAATAACGTTAACTTTGGGTTTATCTATATTACCGTAACTTTAAGTCTTTTTAGCAAGTATAGGTATTTTAGATAGAGTTGAAAGGAACTTCCTTAATTACCTCTAGTTAATAGAACGTGATATAGTATTAGTACCCTAAAGAGCGTTTATAATTAAGAGCTTAAAGAAGGTTAGGTATCTAAAATAGATACTAGAGCCTAAAGTTAGGAATTAAGAATTAGAATAGGTTGTAGGATCTTAACGCCTTCGGAACTACCCTAGTAAAATTTGGGCTAGCGTAATAGATAAGTATTAAAATTATAGAGGTTACTATCCTTTATAAATAGAGACTATATTAGCTATTAAGCTTTTAGAACGCTAGTATACTGGTCTAAGTGCTTTAGAGATGTTAGAAGAGGAATAAGTTAGTATTTAATTAGCTGTTATATAATGCTAACTATTACTTATATACTAAAATTAAGCCCCTTTAAAGAAATAATGTTTAAAGAGAACTAAAACAGAACCTAGGTTATTTCTTAGATAGATACTAAACTAGGCCTATCCGCGAATAGACCTTTATAAATATAATAATAGGCCTACTAGCTTTATACTAGATTTAGAGAATTTACAGCCCTGTTAGACTGCGCTTATAACTTCTCTCTAGACTAGGATCATACTTACTATCTTCTACTACCTAATAGAGCCGCCTTAAAGTACTCTCCGGCGTCCTCGAAGTAGAAGCGTATTATATCTCCCCTACGGCCGTACCTGTCCCTAGTTTATATTATACTGATAGACCGAGTACGGCGAAGAAGTAAAGATGTTAAAAATATCTTACTTAAGTAGAGCATATTGCAACTCAGCAGTAATAATCCACCTATGTTAAACGAAAGTAATACCTTTAGCCTTCCTACTCTACTAATAAGAACATTTCTCAACGCGCGCGATTAGAAGGACGGAAATAGTAATAATAATATACGGTGTAATAATATAGACCGTCCTCTAATCCATCTCGCTATGCGTTTATATACCTAGCGATAGTATAGCTCGATAGACGTACCCTTGCGAAAGACCTATTACTCAAACGACCAATATAAAGAAGTACTTATTATTAGGAAACGGGGCAGCGATATAAATATTATTGAGGAAGACTCTAAGCTATCTTACGATCGAAAGTACGATATATAGGCTTATCTCTAAATATAGTATAGCCTTAAATTTAGGTAGACTATACTAAAGGCGGAGGTACTAATAATAAGAATATTTTCGGCGGCTCGAGCCCGACGTAGATAGAAAGATAAAAGCTGTTACCTTATTTTATTCTTCTTAGAGTTGCTGGATCTAGATAGAACTACTATATCTAGGGTAATTAGCTAGACGCTCAGCTAGCTATCTAGTACTACTCGTCTAGTTAAGCTATACTCTCTAAGTTGTTAAGACAGGCGTAAGTATAAAGAGGCTAGTTCTAGGTCTAGAGATTAAGGGTCTAATAGCTTAGAAACTTCAAAATTTAGACTAACGGGTAATATATTAATAGTAGAATAGACTCTTTTAAAATAATTAGAAACCTATAGATCGAGAATATTTATAACTATCTATACTATCTATCTATTATCTATTTATACTATCTTCGAAATATTAAACTTGGTAATAGATTTCTAGTAGAATTTAGGATCGTTCCTATTAATAATAATTAAATATCCCTAAATTTGTATATCTATATTACTATATAAAATTAAAAAGCCGTAGATTTTACTATAAAGTCTCTTCTCCTGGCTGACTAGTCGGAATAACTCGAATAGGCCCTATAATAAAATAGTTTAACTGTATATATTTTACTAATTAGTAATATTAAGTATAGATACTCCGCATTTTACTTTACTTATAAGAAATAGAAAGTATATATCGTACCTAGCTGCGAAATACAAATAATCTTCCAATTTATTTCCAATAAAAGGTTAAAGCTTCTATAGTCGTTTTTAGGTAAAAGCTTCTCATTTAAATCTAAAGCTATCTAGTTGTAGATATAGTCCAGAAAAAGGAATAGCATTATTCTAGCCTGTATTAGAGGTTTCTTAGAGAATTAATAAATGCCTAGCGCCGCGAATTGCTAAAATTTTGGTAGGAGGAATAATAAGCTAAATAATATCCTGGATTACTCTTATCTTATTTCTATCTTTAATTAATTCTAAAGTATCTTTGAATAGGCTGTCTATAAAAAAGGTGTCTTTTAGTAGCGACTGGGGAGACTCTAGAAGCTTTTTACAAAGTATATTATTTTTAACGCCGCTACCTCTTTTATATCTACTTATAAAGCTGCCGCGCTTACTAAATTAGCTTTTATATTATGGATGTTTATATAGGGTGCTCTTCTATTCCCGTAGTTGTTAATCGCTCGGTAGTCGCGTTAGAACTATATCTATATTTATACTAGCATCTAAACACTTTTAGTAAAGAAAAGCTGATAATTTCTTTCGTGCTAGTATATAATAGATAATATCCTAAAATCGGTTTATACTTTTCTCTTCTTTATCTATCGGCTAGGTTCTATTATCTTTCTAGAACTCGATCCGAGCCTTGCTGATTATCTTTTAAATTAGTTTACTGGTAGGGGCTGTAAATATTTATACTTGTTTAGGTAACAGCTTAGGTAAAGTATAGAATAGAAATTTGCCTTTATATAGTTACTTTAGTATCTTAACTTATTTACGAGACTTAGTTTAGAGAAGGTTTCAGGTTTATAGACGTTTATATAGACGTTCGGTTAATATAAAGCTCTTAAGGTCTTATTTTTACTTTCTCACCGTAACGGTTTATTTTACGCTCTTTTAAAGATCTAGAACGTTCTTATAAGCTATTTTAGATTATTAATAATAGGAAAAGGTTAGTATATATATGCTACTTGCATCTAAGATTTAGAGCTCTTCTTAATTACTAGTATACATGTATTATATCGCGTGGCTTTACTAATCCCCTAATACTATTATACTGCGAAAGTTAAAATAGTCGTATAGTACTATAAGACTTAATACTTCGTACCTTTATCCGCCAGGGTTAATATACGCTGTCTCTTCTAAGCGGCGATAGATGCTGAGTTACTAGCTATATCTTTTAGAACCGTAGGATTAAAGCGCTTATATATGAAGCCGAGTTTAAAGTAGAGGAAGCTAACAGCAAATACCAAGCTAAAGGAATACTAAGATACACCCTGCTAACGCTAGCTACAGTACTATTTCGCTAGAGAGCAGCTAAGGGATATATTATACCCTAAGAGTCTATTCCCTAGCATTCTACACGCGTAATATTACGATAAGATACCTTATTACTCCTTTAGCTAAACTTGTGCTATTTTATCTTACTAATGCCCTTTTTCTATTACGCTTAATTTATTGCCTATTTTATAACTTGTGAGACGCCTAAACGACGAAGTATAGTTCTATATATCTCTCTCGGGCACTAAAAGTAGGGCGTATAAAGTAAAATATACGAATAATAGGAATTAAGACGTAGGAGGATTAAGTATTAGTTGCTATAGATAAAAACAGTCTTAGCTAAGTATAATAAAGGTATACTAGGATTCGAGTAATATATATAATATACTATAAGATGAGATCGTAAAGCTTATACTAAGACTTAAAGGGGAGGAGAGGTTCTAGCTTTAGAGCGTATAGTTAAAACCCTCCTTTATTAATAGTATTTAATACTAATCTTCTAGCTAGTAGTTCCGAACTATAATAATATATATATTAGCAAATATAAATTTCTAATACTATTTAACTTTATAAGTTAGGTTAAGCTGCGTAATTTAATAGCTACCCTCTATCTTTCCTGCTTAAACAACTAAGAGCTATCTACTCTAGACTTGGCCTTATCTTTAGACGCTCTCTTCCTCTTTTAATTTGGCGAGATAGCGCCCAGTATAGCTTGTTGCTTAATAATTTCTACTCGCTTAAAATTAATTACTATTACTTAACTAGTCTCCTCGCTCTATAATATATTACGAGGCTTGAGATTTTTATATAGAACCCTAAGATCGTAAATTGCTTGTATTAAGCAGTTAGCTAGTTAACTAACGTAAGCTATATTCTCGTGGGTGAGGTGCTTAAAGATAAGCTCCCCTCTAAAACTAAGAAATATTATGTAAACAAGTTTACAGATACTCTTATAGTAGTAGAGGCTTTCTAGGTTAATATTACCTAGATAAACGGGTATATATATACTCTAGATCGGATAGAGGATGTTATAAATAGTAGCTTTATATTTAAGATAGTAGACGAAGTTAATAGGAGTATATTTAGCTACAACCGCGTACCTATATAATTTTAGCCAAACTTAGAATAAGATGCTATAAGCTCTAAGTTAACTTATAGGCTTACAGTCGGTATCTAGGTCGTCTAAGAACTATTAGCGTATATAGGAGAGAAAAGTAGGTAGATTAATCTAATAATAGCTTTCTCTATAATCTTACACATTTGGGTATAATAGGTTAAGTAGACCCCCTTTAACCAACCTAAGTAGACACTTTTAAGTATAATACTGTCTACTCTGTCCTCTATAAGAACTCTAACTAGGCGAGGAGCTGCTAGTAGTAGTATAGGTATAAGGTAGACCCTAAAGTAAAGGTTACCGTCGGCTTAGAGTATTAGAATTAGGTTCCTCGTTACTAGCTGCGTGCTGATCCCGCGGCCCTATACAGCTTTAGGAGGTAATTAGAGTCTGTTTCTGCTAGAGCTGAATAGGTAATATATAAAGGAACTTATTATGCTAAAATAGGCGGTATTCTAATAATAGTATATCTTCTAGAGGGATAGTATCTAGCAGATTATTATATATAACCTCCTATCTGTTAAGTTAAGAGGCGGTGTTAGTATGCTACTTATAGTTATAGGGCGGCGTCTATAGCGCTCGAAGCGTAAAAGCTAGTATCTAGCTAACAGCTATTAAATGCAGGTGATTCGCTCTATTTAAGTCTAGTATCTATTTTATAGATTCCCCAACATTACCTTTAGGTACTAATAGGAAGTAGTAGACTATCCTAGGGTCCTTAGAAATCCGTAGGAAGATAGATACCTCGCCGGTGTAAACGTAGCTATACTCTAATCCTATTTTTACTATATAGGAAAAAGCTTAGGTAATAACTATAGTAATTAATTAGTAAAAGTAGTCTTGTAGAGTATTAGTTTCTTTATATTAGACTATATTATTAAATACTATCTCTTCTAGCCCTTCGTAAATATAACCGAGCGGTAGCTTATATAGTACTTTATACTTAATAATAAAGGCTGTAATATAATTCTCTACGTTATAGGTGCTTATATTATAGATATAGAACTAATCTATACGAGGATAGGAGGATTATATTAGTCTTATACAACCTATAGCGACCGACTGTAGCTCCTTAGCCTTAGCTTATAGGCGTAGTAACCGCTGTTAAGACCCTAATACTATTATCTACTCTATACCCTCCTATAGTTATAATTCTAGGCTAAGGGTATTTGTGTAGTTCTTAAACCTTACTAAACCTTAGAATCTAAATTTCCTTTATAATGTCCGGTTATCGTATAAACGTTTAATAATTGAAGATATATAGTTTTTAATAGTAGAGCGCTAAAACAAGTGTAGATCGAGCTTAGAGCTTATTATCCTTCGTCTAATAGCTTTATTAGACTCCTCTAAAGTATATAGTAAGGTGAAGTACCGCTCTAAAACTAGGTCGCATTCTATAAGATTATTCTAGATAGCTGCTTATTGTATTAGGAAGTCCTCCTATATAAGAAGCCTCTTAGGCCGAAGCTTGTTATTTACATTTACTAGGTCGCCTCGCGTTAATAAGGTAGTATCAGTCTGGATGGCGAGACCTGTGTAGAGGTGGTTATAGCAGGCGTTAAGGAACTCCGGGAGAGTTGTCTTACAAGTTCTTTCTTCGGCTGTTTCCTATGCGCGCTCTACTTCTTCGCGTCTGCGTTGTTCCTCTTCGCGTCTACATTGTTCCTCTTTACGTCTACGTTGTTCCTCTTCGCGTCTACGTTGTTCCTCTTCGCGTCTACGTTGTTCCTCTTTGCATCTACATTGTTCCTCTTCGCGTCTGCGTTGTTCCTCTTTACGTCTACGTTGTTCCTCTTTATATCTTTGTTTTTCTTCCTCCTGCGCTCTCTCTGCAACTTTACGTCTGCGCTACTCTTTAAGAAATAGACTCTTCTAATCAGGCGACTGTTGCGCTATATTAAATTAATATTAAGAACTAGGATGTACTTAGGATAGTTCGTATATAGTAAATAGGACTAGATACGCTTGATTAGATATCTTTTATAGTAAATTGGGCGTAGAAGAGTATATATACTCGCGAGACTGATAGGGCTTACGTTAAAGTTAAGGAAGCGTTAGACTTACACTTATTTTAGCCCTACTACTCTCAGTATAAGGCGTCTAGTAATAACCTAGCTAGGTAACTATTAGTATATATTAATTCTAAATAGGAAAAGCCTAACCGAGGTTTAACTAGTATTAAGTCTAACTGCTAGCGATCTTATAGATATAATTAAAAACTTTAAGCTAATTTTAATATTAGCGCGTAAGGGCCTACTTTCTAAATTTTTAGGAAAGATAATAATAAACGCTGTAATTACTTTATATATTGTCTAATAGTAAGTAGAGATTATTAGGGAGAAATTTATAGTTGTAGATAGAAGCATTATAGTAATAATATAGCTAGTTAAGGGTAGTTTAGTAATATCGTTTCTTAGTTATATTATTTTTAGCCCTTATCTTTATTATATTAGAACGGTTTCTCTTTTAGATATAATTTAACGCCTAGTATATATAGTTTAGTGTGCTAAATAGTTAAGTTTAGGACAGGTCTAGGGTTATAGTAATCCCTTATTTATACTCTTTAGCTTCTTAATATTCTAAAAGTCTATTATTAATGCGATCTTTATAACAATTAGTTTAAGTAGAATAAGCTCTTTCTACTAGATTAGCCTCTAACAACTATAAGTTAAGATAGAGTAATAGACAGCTCAGTATCTTAAAGACTTAAAGAGGGCCTACGTATTTAAGAAGTAATTTTATATTTCGGAAGTCTGCGCCTATAAGGAAACTGATAATTTAAGTAGTATCTCTCCTCTTATTACTATAAAGAGAATATAACTAAAGTTAGATTTTAAATCTTAAATAGAGCGAGATATATGTAATAATCTAGAGAACCCTCCAGCCTTTATCTACTTTCTATAGTATACTTGTAATAACCCCCTTTTTTATATTTATCTAACTAACAGTCTTAAAGCCGAACTTTAAATATAGATTAACGCCCGCTAGAGATACTAGTATATAAAAATATCTATAAAGTTAGTCTGCCTCTTTGCAAATATATTCTATTATAGTAGAACTAATCCCTTCTTTCTAGTAATCCGGACGTACAGACACGAAGGTTAAACCTAGTATATATAAGAATAAAGAGTATAGATTTAGAACTATACTACTACTTACGTAGTATGTTATCGAGGCTATTAAATACACGTCTCCGCTCCTTTATAAGCCCCTTTAACAGATCTTACCACGTAGCTATATTAAGTATCTGTAGAAGGTAAGTCTTCTCTTTAAACTTCTTTTACGCTGAATTATTAGACGCTTTTCCCTCCTAAACCTAACCTATAAACCTAACTACCTTACTATCGTCTGTATAGGCTTTATAGAAGGTTATACTACTACTAAAAGCATACTATATATTAATAGTATACTATTCTATAATTTTACTATACTGCTCGTCGCGTAGATTCTCTAGAAATATAACTTAATATAATAGGCCATCCTATATTACAGGAAAATCGATATTACGTATAAGTAAATCGATATCTAAGTAGTTAATATAAGAGAGAAAGATTATATCTTAGGTCTAAATTCGGTAGATTATATATAGACGTACTTATAAATAATCTATTTATCTATTATAGTATTACAGCTTTCGCTAATAGAGATTAATTATTATAATTATAGCCTAAATAGCTCTAGGTTAAGCGGAATAATTTTCGCGTACTATTCCTACGCCGGCGCCAAGTTTCTCTAAGTAATCTTACCTTAACACGTATACAGAGACTAATCTAAACCTAGCTACTTATAAAATATAATATAAAATACAACATAAAATGCTTACCTAAGATACTAATTTAAAAAGCTAGCGCCAGATATAGCGCCTATTTCGACTAAGGAGCTATAGCAGTATAAAAGCCTTAGGAGTCGACTTAACTAACCCTAATCCGTAAGTATACGCTTTAGTACCTACTTTTAAGCAACAAGTGCGAGAATTATTTAGATTAGTACCGATTATATACCTTAGTATTATTTTAGCTTAGAGTTTCTCTTAGTTTAGCTTCTACTAGTCTTAGTAATTCGAAGACTACCGCTTAGATAGAGGAGTAAAAAGAATTAAGAGCTTTTATTAGTATTAATATAAGATAACGCGATTTTATTAGTGTGAAAAAAATAAAGCAGCGGATAAGAGAAATAATTAAATAATTTATACTATTCTAATTTAAAATTTACTTCGCAATTTTATATACTAGCGTATTTATAAGGCACCCCGAGATCTATTCGGGAATCGACTATAAATCCAGTTCTAAAACTTACCTTACTTTTTCTAATTATATAATTAGTTATTATCTTCCTTTAACTAGTAACTATTTTTTCTAGAGCCTAAAGGCTTATTAATAATATCGCTCGAATATTCTTTACTCTTATTACTACCGTTCTTATAATTGTTACTTAAGATTTCGCCGTCGACATTATCGTTGAGCCGGCTATTATCTAGTGGAAATATAGTGTCTACCCTATTTACTTATAAGCTAGGTAGAGTAGGTACTAGCTAGCCTATCCCCTATCTAGCTCTATTAGAGATATAATCTATAAGACTTATTAGAAACTACGTGTCTGGTGTAAGGGGCTTAAGTATAATATTAAGCTTTATCAGATAGCCTATAATATTCTCTAGGAGCTTAACCGCGTAGCTGGTAGATAGTATTCTTATACCCCTCTGAGTACGGAAGAGAGCTGTTAAAAAGGATATGTCGGCCGAGAGCGAGTAGAATACGACATCTAATAGATGCTACTAGACCTATCTAGTTGATATACTTTTTACAGAAAATCTTATTCCCTAATTAGTATACGGTGTAGTAGTAGACGACGGATTCTTAGTATTTGATTGTAGACACTAAACGCTGCTTTAATTACTTCTAATAGACTTTAGTCCTTTTTAATAGTAGCTCTGGTTACTACTCCCTTTGCTACTATCCTTACCGTATCTTTTAGTATTATAGATACTAGACTATACTGCTAAAGTAAGTCTAGCGTCTGAGACACGGCTGGGGACCGCCTTCTTCTAAGAAAGAGATAGTTTTTATCGCCTTGTAGGGAGTATGGTGCGAGTAGTACTCGGCTTTAATATTATATTCAGCCCTCAACTTTACCGCTTATAACTTATACTTCTAACTAGTAGAGGGCGTTTCTACTTGCGGGTTAGTAATATTATATGTTTACTGTTACGGTTGTTATTAGTATCGCTTCTACTACTACTGCTACTACCGCAGCTCGTACTTTTAATAGTAGGAAGTCTAACTTAGTACTGTTAGATTAAAGGAAAAGGCTTATAATAGTAGATGCTTACTTTCTAACTCTACCTTATTTATCATCAGGCGTTGATATATAGTAGCTTTTATATTTATATAGTAGAAGGCCTCTTCTATTAATTATTCGATGTTTATTATTAATAGACTAGTTAGCGGCGTTGTTAATAGTCGCTAATATAAAAGCTTACTAACTTAAGTCTTCGCTCTATTACCTATCTCTAAGTTAATTGTATCGATCGTGCCTGTAAGGACCTTCCTATTATAATACTCCGGGGTCGAAGTATTAGGGGATTTAAGCCGATCGCCCTTATATAAACCTAGATCTTCTTCGTACGGTTTACTTAAGTTAGCCTCTAGGACCTACTAAATATTATTAATAATAACCGTATTTCCTAGGTATTATTAGAAAATATATATATATACTACTATTACAACTAGGTAGGGGTACTTACCTTAACTACTACCCCTAGAAGGGGCCTACTAACGTAAAGCCTTATCCCTTATATCTTTTTTAGACGTTAGTATTAAAACGGCTCCCTATTTATTTATAGGGTTGTTACTATAAATATTACTACTTTTTCCTATACTACCGCTAGTAATAATTAGTAAGCCTCTTAGTACGTAGTAATATATAATATTAGGCAACTAATTAGCCGTATTATAGCTAGGTTCGAAATTAAAATTAATACTAGAACTATAAACTATCTTTACTAGAGAGCTTCTTTGAGGGGAACTTAACTAAGTTGTAATCCCTACTTTATAGCTTAACAGGTACCGTAGCGGGGCTAATCTTAGTTACTATAAGGTTGTCGTAAGCATCCTCCTACCCTATAGTCTAGGGCCGGTTTATAGTAGTCCGTACTACCTATTATCTTTATTACTCTTCTTAGGTTTGCTATTACTATTATTATTTTTATTCTCACTTATTCCCAAATCCGGGCTGAAGCTTTAATTACTACCTTTTTATCCAGCTGGAGAGCTTAATTATATTAGAGAATACAGTAACTTTGTGTCTATTACTACCTTAGGTTCTTAACTATTACCTCTATTTGGTGAATTAACGCGGCTGCTTTAAGGTAGGTCTAAGGTTTCAACGCTATTATCTTTACTGCTACCGTCTATATTACTAGTATTAGGATCGTTGCGGACTCTAAGAGGCGAAAGGTAGCTACTATAAGTCTATAGTAGCAGTAGTAGCGGTATTATTAGTATACACATAGGACTCGGTATAATAATATCTAATTGTAGCCGGGACGACCGCCTTTTTACTAAATAAGAATCTTCCGAATCTAGTACTTTAGTAGATAAAGTATAGGTCTACTTACGTATTACGAGCGGTTAGGTCCCTATACTGATATTAATATATAATTCGTCCTACTCTAGAGCATTATCTTTACAGTGTTAAAATAGGCTCCTTATATCTATAGGGGGAATACTTACTATTATATACGCCTCTAACGTTCTCTGTAGAGAATAAGAATATATAAGCTGTATCTAGATCGGTATTAAGATTATCTCGCACCCTATTAGTAGATTAAGTATTAGTAATACTATTACTTTCTAAAACTATATTATTATCTAGTAATATAGGAAATTCTATTACGAATTAGTAAAGTAGTACTATACTACTATTAGCATACCTTACCTGGACTAATACTATTAAAATCTCTATCTTCGACTAAGCGTATATTCTTAATACCTACAGCCTACTAGCTCTATAGTATCTATAGAAGTAGAATAGTATTAAAATCGCTTTTACTATCTGCATATATATATTAGCTAGATTTATTAGTAGTTAAGTAGCTGGAAATACCTAGGTATTATAAACCTAGGGGGGGTATAGCTCCTACTATAGCTAACAGTCCCCGATTAGAGCCCGATATATTAGTTAGAAAGTTATTAATACTAGTCTAATCTCCCTTATATCTATAAGAGCTATCTTTATTAAAGTTGCACTCTATTATTTTAGGCTTTTCCTTAGCCTTAGCCTTAGACTTCGCCTTAGGCTTAAGTACTGTAGGATCCTAATAAATAAAGTCCTTTAGGGGAGGCGGATAGGATAAGAGAATAGCATTAAAAGAGGCTATTTTAGTACTAAGATCTTCTAGCTGCGAGGATAAAGCTAGTCCGGAGGTTAAAAAGCGTAGCTATCTTTCCCAGCTGAGGCCGCGGCCCTTATATACTACTACTAACAACGCTACCTAATACAGACCTACTAGAAGCCCGTATAATTACCGCGCCCTAGTATAGGGAATCAGCTATAAGGGGGTAACAAGGATAGGGTCGAACTCCGCCGCCTTATACGCCGCTGATACTACTATATATTATACTTCTAGGCTCTATAGTAGCTCTATTATAACTAGAGTTTGACCAGCTCCCTAGGCGATTAGCTAGTAAACGTAGCGAGATACCTTTCTAAAGGTTCTCTGTATCTAACGTACCCCTTTCTATTACAGCCTGCCTATTCCTTTCTTTTAGCTAATTACAGACCGGATATTACGTCGGATAGAACTACTAATTGCTAGCTATTCTTTCGATCATCAGCTAACCCTTTATATAGGACGAGCTATATTAAAACAACGTATAAATAGCCTATTCTCGCTAATAGTACCTTATATAGGTTAGACGATTAGTTAAGAGGGCTCTGTCTATAGTACGCTTAGTACTATTAACTAGCTGTTGGCTGCTAAATTCCAGACACCGACTCCCTCCTAGTTATATAGAGACGTTATAACTATACCGGATATATATAAGGCGGAGCGTCTTATAGATACTATAGTAGTATTATAGAAGTTATGAAAATAAAATTAATGCCTTACGCAAGCGCTTTACCGTACTATTACTAGAGTCTAGCTCTAGTAAAACACGGGTAATAGAGCGTGGATTAGTTAGTATATTCTGTTAAAGGGCCGAACTCGATAAGTAAGATAGAGAATAACTAGGACCAAGATAATAGCGTAAGCGCTATTTATCTTAAGACTATAAGGGTAAAGCTAATCTTTATACGAGTAACCGGCTATATTATTATTAAGAGATACAGTTCAATCGTAGTATAGATAATAGAACGGATTGGCGAGCGTATTTAACTAAAGGAGTAAGGTGCGAGAGGTAGCGTAATTAAAGCTGAGACGATAGTATAAGAACTATATAATCTATCTTCAACTAGATTATATACAAGCTAGTATGTTGTAGAACTACTAATACCTCTATAACCCAGTAGAAGAGCGGGTGATACAAGCTGGTCGGCGGTATAGTAGAGCGCTGGATGGTGAAGCAGATAGAGAGCAGCCGTCCTCCCACCCCAAATATAGCTTCTAGGTGAGGAGAGCGCATAGTTTAAAGAGTAGGAGTCTAATAGTATATTGTCGAGTAGAGCTTGTCGTGTATAAATGCTGAGAATAACTATTCTTAATCTATATAGCCCTATAGTAAGTCGGAGCCTAGTTAAATCTGCCTTATATAACTCTCCGGTATAACTAGCTTTATAGATAGGGTAGTTTTTGCTAATTACCTTCCGCGGGCTTACAGTTCTGTAAATTAAAGAAAGGCCGAGCTGAAAGTACGCGGGCCTAACCCCTCTTATTAAGATACTATTAAGGCGTGCGAGGCGTTCTATGTGCTTAATAATATAGTATGTTAACTAGCCTCTAAGATAAGCGGGTATACAGTTTCTCCTAAAAGGAGAACCTAATGCTAGGGTTGTAATTTATTTATAGGTAGAGTTGAGGCTGATAGTAGTAGTTATCCTGAATACTTCTTAATTACAGGAAAGGTGAGAGACCCTAAGCAGCTAAAGTCTAGAAACCAGCAAGTTACTTATAGAGCGTTGAAAAGCAGATAGAGACTACTCAGACGCGGTATAGCACCCTTATTATCGGTTCTATCTAGGGGGGAAGTTAGAGCTATCTACTAGGCGGGCAGTACAGCAGTTATATAATTATTAGGGGGTGAGAAAATGCCTTATAGGCGAGTCCAGGCGACTAATAAGGAGAATAAGGGGTGTTAGGAGGAGAGAGATGATAGAGTAAGGAGGGTAGGCCGGCGAGGGCGGTATACTTTTATGTAATAGGGTCTGCGCACGGGCTAGATAAAAGCGGCGAGCTGCTAGGCGAGCCTCTATTTCCCGCTTCAGAAGCATCTATTTCCTGATATAGTTCCACTCTTACCAAAATACCTAGATATATATTATATAAATATTATACTATTAGTCTAACTCTTCTAATAATTTAACTATAAAATTTTTACTAAAGTAATAGCTAATATTAATAAGACTCTAGTTTTAAAGGTATATACTAACTCTATTACTAAAGTATTTAAAGAATACTATAACTTATTATCTATCTTCTTATATAAGAATATAGATAAGCTACTTAAATAATAACTATATAATTATAAGATTAAACTAGAAAATAGTAAGTAAACTAGCTTTAGTCTATTCTATAGGATATTCTAGAATAAGTTAAAGGTATTAAAGAAGTATCTTAATAAGAACTTATCTAAGGAATTTATTAGAGTAAGTTTATTATTAGTAGCTATACCTATAATTTTTATAAAGAAATCTAAAGGTAGTTTTTAATTCTATATAAACTATAGAGCCTTAAATACTATTACTATTAAAAACTAATATCTAATTCTACTAATTTAAGAAATATTAACCTAATTTAATAAGGCTAAATACTATATAAAACTTAATATTATTACTATATTTAATAAGTTAAGAATTATTAAAAAAGATAAATAGAAAACTACCTTTTATATATATTATAGGCTATTTAAATACCTAGTAATACCTTTTAACCTAATTAATATTCTAAGTATATTTTAGTATTTTATAAATAATATATTAAAATTATATTTTAATATATTTTATACTATTTATATTAATAATATTTTAATATTTAATAAGAATTTAAAAGATTATAAGTAGTATATCTAGCTAGTTCTTAAAGTCTTAAAAGTAAATAGTTTATAGTTTAATATAGATAAGTATAAGTTTTACTAGTTAGAAGTAATCTATTTAGAATATATAATTACTATAGAAGAGATTTATATAGATTTAAAAAAGGTAGAGATAATTATTAACTAGATATATTTTAAAAATATAAAAGATATTTAAACTTTTATAGACTTTATAAACTTCTACTAATAATTTATTAGTAACTTCTTATAGAAAGTTTCTCTTTTAGTAGCTCTAACTAAGAAGAATACTTAATTTAACTAGAATAATAGCTATTAATATTCTTTTAACTATCTAAAGAATATTTTTATCTTTATACTAATTCTCTAATATTTTAACCCTAAGCTATTAATAGTAGTAGAAGTTAATATATCTAATTTTATAATAGCTAGCGTACTATCTTAAAGAGATATTTATAGTAAACTAAAATCTATTACCTACTTTTCTAAGTATATAAATTCTATTAAAAGTAACTATAAAATATATAATAAAGAACTAACGTATAGTATAATTAAGCTAATTACCTAAACGAGCTAATTATAATACTAAGACTATACTAAAATTGCGACTACTTTTCGTAAAATATTATACTTTCTTATATTCTATTATACTATATAGTATAGTAGCCTATTCTTCTATATCTATAGTATTATTTTTATACGTCTACGAGTTATATCTAATCTTACTATACTACCTATAGTACTTTTAAGTCGGCTGGCCTCTATTAACGCGCGCCTTCTTCCTACCCTTCTTTCTATTAGTATAAGTGCTAAACTCTTTTAGAGTAGTTAATTAAACGTTTTCTT
This sequence comes from Lojkania enalia, assembly GCA_010094045.1. Taxonomy (NCBI): domain Eukaryota; kingdom Fungi; phylum Ascomycota; class Dothideomycetes; order Pleosporales; genus Lojkania; species Lojkania enalia. The sequence continues at coordinate 58,349 of ML986682.1, forward strand.
TAATTATTAGATTACCTTCCTTCTATATATACTTTCTTTTATACGATTAATATTATATAGCAGCTTTATTAGCTACTTAAAACTTAGTAACCTAAATATATAATAGTACGTTTTTATATATTATATATATAGCACCCTTTATAAACTATTTAAACGCCTCTACTATTAAAGTAGATAAGTTATTTAGATACTTTTAAACTCTTAATTAAACGTATATAGATTAAGACCTAAATTTAATAGAATTACTTAATATTTTTAACTTCTAAGAGGTATCTTTAACTATAGAAGATATTAGTATACGTAATTAAACTTTAAGCTTTAATAGTACTATATCTAGGTTAAATAAAACTAGACTAGCGCTTTAAAAGCTATTTAAAATATTACTCTTTGTAATTACTACGTTAAAAACTATTTTAAAGTAGGGTAAGAACTTAATTTTTATAATATAGTTAATATAACTATATATTAGCTACTTAACTTAGAGCCTGTATATAGTCTTTAAAGGCGAGAAACAATCTATATCTAGTAGCTATAGTAGATGCGATAAATATAGAGGTATATAGAGAGTAATAATTTTCTTTTCCTTATAGAGTTACTTAAATTTAAGCGAGTTGTAGCTTTTATAGCTATTAAGAATTAGTAATTAATATATACAATTAGTATAATTCTTTATATATATGTTAAAATACTTTAACTATTTAATACTAATATCATTTATTATCTAGCCGTTATTAGTAACCTATATAGCCTAGGTTAGTAGAATATTATCTTCTTTATACTATATAGAGAGGTAGTAGATACCTATAAAGATAATAAAGGTAGTATTATCTATTCTATTACGTTAATACCCTAGATAACTATAGTCTATTTATAATTATCTAGCTAGAGCTACTTTAGTCGATTCTATCTCTTAGAGCCAGTAACTACTATTTCCATTGATATTACGCCTATTATAAAGCCTAATTTATTAAAGTTATATATATCTTTATTAATAATACTATACTTAGCCTTTATATTTTATATAAGGTAGAACTAGCCTCCTATAACTTTAGGATTCTTATATTTAGTTCTTAAATAGTCGTACTTTTAATTAAATTTAATCTTAAGCTTAGGTATACGTTTAATAAAGTTCTCTACCTAATTCTTTCTAACTTAGCTAGTAGAGCGCGCAGCTAGTAGTAAATTAGCTATATTTTAAATAGTAGTAAGCTATAGTAGAAATTCTCTTATATTTAGATCTAGTATATACTAAATAATTACCTACTCTTTAGTCTTACTAAGCTTTATTAAATTAGACCGGTAATTATATTATAGAGCTATTCTTTACTTTTATATACTAAATATATTTTAGAAGATATTATAGATTAATATAACGCGATATATAGTTAGTATTATATCTTATTAAAGAGTTTAGAGTATAAGCTATATTCTAGCTTCTTTCTAAATTAATTCTATAGTTGTTAGTTATAGTATAATATTATAAAGTATAATTATTACGATTTTAGTAGAGTTTTAGTATTATAATTAGCTTACTTAGGTAATTAGCTCGCTTATATTATATATTACTTATAATTATCTAATATTTTAAATAATAGAAGCTTAAATTAGAGGGTATAATATTTTCTATAAAAGTACTAAACGATTATAAAAACCTATAATATTTTATAATAATAAAATAGCTAAACTACTAATAGATCTATTAGTTAGAATATTTATTAAAGTTTAACTTTAGTATTATATACTAATCTAGAAAACTTAGAGAAAAGCCTAATATCTTAACTTAAAGGTTATAAAATAAGCTTATATAAGAAAAGGCCTATAAAAGTTATTAATAGATATTATTTTATCTTAAATTATTCTAATAGATAGAAGTAGACCGATTAATTATAAAGATTATTAATAAAGAATACCTAAATAATAATCTAATCTAATATACTCTAAAACTATAAAGAAAAGAAACCTATTAATTTAAGTTCTTAACTTTAGTTAATTATAAAGAGTATAATAACTAATTATACTACTAAGATTAACTTATAGTATTAAATTATAATAAGTTAAAGCTTAAGCTACTATAAGCTATTTATAACTTACTATCTAATAGATACTCTAGTTAAGAAAAGACTTTAGAACTACTCTAACGCAAGTACTATTAGTTAAAAATATTTAACTTAATATAATAATATATAAGTAGTTATTATATATATTAAAGAAGTAAAGCTTTTAAAGAGAAGTATTAACGTAGTTTATAAGCGAGCTATTACCCTACTAAAATTTAAACAACTTAATCGCGATAATTATTAACAATATATATATATACTATAAGAAGTAATAGTCTATTAGATTATTTAACACCTATACTATTAATTTAGCACGTTTAAATATTATAGTTAGACTGTTTATAGCGCTTACAGTTCTATTAAAGCTAGCTACTCTCTTATAGCTAAGTACTCTAATTATAAATTTTCTTATTAATCTACCCCTAAATATTATTTTAATTAATTATATCCTTACCTATAGCTTTTATTAGAATCCTCTACTTCTATAATCGCTTTCTTTTCTATTATTTTTACTTTATTACTACCTCGTTTACTCGCTTAAAACTCTTAATTTAATTAACTATTAGTACGATCGAATGCGTTATTATTATTACACCTTTTTAAAGCTAATTAAAGGCTATAATAATTAATATAGGTAATAAGTCTTAATATTACTAAATCCTACTATAAATTATTATTAATTAAGCCTCTAGTTTACATATATTACTAGGTGTTTTAACTTCTTAGGGGGTAGTTTCTAGTATAAGTAGTATTAGCGTATATAGCTTAATATTAAGTTTTAATAGTACCGCCTTAAAAGCTTACGCAGATATTAGCTTCTATAATTAATCGATTATAGGCTATTTTAAAGGCTAGAAGAAAAGTAGTCTTATAAATATAGTTAATATAATTGCATATTAAGGCTGAGATCTTAGTATTATACTTAGCTAATAGTCTATTCGCTATAGCTTATATACTGTTAATTATAGGTAGAAATCCTCGTAAATCTTAATTAAGGATATAGCTAATAAGTACCTCCTTTTTAGTCTTTATAAGCTTCTTTAAATTCGGCTTATAATTGTATTACGCAGCTATTCTAGCGCGTTAAAAGTAGAAAGTACTTTAAGAGCAGCGAAAAGTTATTACAGCGCTATTCTTAGTTAAAACTTAACCTCGATTAATAGTTAAAATTATAAGGATAATTTATAATTTTTTATAGGTTAATTATACGTTACTATATTAAGCTATTATATATTAATCTAGATAGGCCGTTAAAAGTTTAGTAAGATAACAGCTTACTTATACTAATAGCTTGCTTATAAACTATATTATAGATTATTAAAACTAATATCTATACCTAAATAAAGGTTTTAAGATATTTCTATAGATTTTATAATTAATCTACTAGAATTAGAAGGTTATACGAATAATATAATAGTAGTTAATAGGCTTAATAAGTATAGATGCCTAATATTATATATAAAAATCGAAACTCCTAATATTATCTAACTATTCTATTACTATATATAGGTTTACTATAAACTACCATATATTATCACATCTAACTGCAGAATATAGTTTATTTCTATCTTCTATTAAGAGTTTTATAAATAGTTATAAATTAATATATATATATTAACTAACTTCTATTTAAAAACTAATAGTTAGATAGAGAATATTAATATAGTAATAGAATAAGTTCTCTAAACTTATACTAGCTATAAATAAGATAATTAGGTTAAATAGCTACTAATAGTATAGTTTAAAGTAAATAATATAGTATCTAAATTAATAAAAGTCTCTCTATTTCTAGCCTACTTTAGCTAGCACCCTTAAATAGGCTTCAAGCCACCTATAGGGATCTATTAACCACTAAAACAGTCCCTAATAGTCTAGAAAACTAATAGACTAGTTAATAAGATAAAGGATATTATAGAGTATATTAGAGAAAAACTTACCTAAGTATAAGCGTTCTAATAAAAGTATATTAACTGTAAATATATACTAGCCCCTAACTATTAGATTAGTAATCTAGTTTAACTAGACGCTAAAAATATACGTATATAAAGACTATTAAAAAAGTTTAATTAGAAGAATATAGACTTTTATAAAGTTATTATAAAGGTATCTTTATATACTTATAAACTAAAGCTACCTAAATTAGTTAAAATATATTCTATATTTTATATATTACTATTATAGCTAGTTCCTAAATTATTTAACTACTTATTTAGTTAATAAGTATAGAACCCTAAATCTATTAAAATTAATAGAAAATTAGAATACCTTATTAAGTAAATAGAAGACCTCTACTATAACTAATAGAGATACTAGTATAAATACCTAGTTAAATAGACTAGCTATTATAATCTAGAATAGTACCTGGCTAGTAACTTTACTAAGATAACTATTATAGAAGATTATTATAGTAGAAACTTAAATAAATAAGACCTAAATATAATATTATATCTAGATTCTTAACTAGATATTAGAATCTAATTTAAATATATTCTTAGACGCTTATAATAATACTATATTAATCTAACCTAATTTCTAGTATAGTACTATTATATAATAATAACTAATTATACTAATACGCTTATAATCTAATCTAATCTCTAGTATAGTACTATTATATAAATTAAACCGATCTAATTCCTAATATAATAGCATTATATAATAATAACTAATCGTGTTAATATACCTATAACTAAATTTAACCTCTAATATAATACTACTATATAATAATAATAGACTATACTAATATACCTATAACTTTAACTAATACTAGTATTAATAACTACTATTTAATTATAAATAACTTAAATATAATATAAAGATCTAACTTATAAGAACTTATAACTAAAAGAGGAGTACTATTATAATAATACTATAATACTTTTATACCTAACGTACAGCATAAGCGAGCTGATCACCCAAGTAAGCTGATTATAATACTAAGACTATACTAAAATCGCGACTACTTTTCGCAAAATATTATACTTTCTTATATTCTATCGTACTATATAGTATAGTAGCCTATTCTTCTATATCTATAGCATCATTTTTATACGTCCGCAAGTTATACCTAGCCTTGCCGTACTACCTGTAGCACCTTTAAGTTAGCTGGCCTCTATCAACACGCGCCTTCTTCCTACTCTTCTTCCTATTAGTACGAGCACTAAACTCTTTTAGAGTAGTTAATCGAGCGCCTTCTTTAATTATTAGGTTACCTTTCTTCTATACATACTTTCTTTTATACGATTGATGTTATATAGCGGCCTTATTAGCTGCTTAAAGCTTAGTAACCTGAGCGTGTAATAGTACGTTTTTATATATTATATATGTAGCACCCTTTGTAAACTATTTAAACGCCTCTACTATTAAAATAGGCGAGCTATTTAGGTGCTTTTAAACTCTTAATCAAACGTACGTAGATTAAGACCTAAATTTAATAGGATTACTTAGTATTTTTAACTCTTAAGGGGTATCTTCGACTATAGGGGGTGTTAGCGTACGCAGTCGAACTTCGAGCTTTAATAGTACTATATCTGAGTCGAATAGAACTAGGCTAGCACCTTAAAAGCTACTTAGGATATTACTCTTCGTAATTGCTGCGTTAAAAGCTGCTTTAAAATAGGGTAAGAACTCGATTTTCGTAATATAGTTAATATAACCGCGCATCAGCTGCTCGACTTAGCGCCCATACACAGTCTTTAAAGGCGAGAAATAACTTACATCTAGTAGCTATAGTAGGTGCGACAAATATAGAGGTATATAGAGAGTAATAATATTCTTTTCCTCGTAGAGCTGCCTGAATTTAAGCAAGTCGTGACTCTTATAGCCGTCGAGAATTAGCAATTAATATATACTAATAGTACGATCCTTTATATACGCGTTAAAGTGCTTTAACTACTTAATACTAACATTATTTATCGTCCAGCCGTTATTAGTAACCTATATAGCCCAGGTTGGTGGAATATCGTCTTCTTTATACTATATAGAGAGGTGGTAGGTGCCTGTAAAGATAATAAAAGGTGGTATTACCTATCCTATCGTGTTAATACCCTAGATAACTATAGTCTACTCGCGATTATCTGGCTGGAGCTGCTTTAGTTAATTCCGTCTCTTAGAGCTAGTAACTACTACTCCTATCGATATTACGCTTATTATAAAGCCTAATTTATTAAAGATATACGTATCTTCGTTAACGATACCGTATTTAGCCTTTATATTCTGTATAAGACAGAACCAGCCTCTTATAACCTTAAGATCCTTACATTTAGCTCTTAAATAGTCGTACTTTCTATTAAATTTAACCTTAAGCTCAGGCGTACGTTTAATAAAGTTCTCTACCTAGTTCTTTCTAACCTGGCTAGCAGAGTGCGCAGCTAGCAGTAAATTAGCTATATCTTAAACAGTAGTAAGCCGCGGCGGAAATCCTCTTATATCTAGATCTAGTATATACTAAACAATCACCCACTCCTCAGTCTTACTAAACTTTATTAAATTAGGCCAGCAATCGCGTCATAGAGCTATTCCTCACCTTTATATACTAAGTATACTTTAGGAGATATTATAGATTGATGCAACGCGACGCATAGTTAGTATCACGTCTTATTAAAGAGCTTGGAGTGTAAGCTATATTCTAGCTTCTTTCTAAATTGATTCTATAGTTGTTAGTTGTAGTATAATACTGCAAAGTATAATTATCGCGATTTTAGTAGGGTTTTAGTATTATAATTAGCTCGCTTGGGTGATTAGCTCGCTTATACTATACGTTATACTATTTTTACTATAATATTTAAACTAGCTACTAGTAATAGTTATTAACTACTAGCTAGAATATAACCGACTTATTATAACTATAATAGGGGAAGGTTTCGCTAATCTAGCTAGTCTATATAATAGTATAGATCTAGCTCCTATAAAAATCTATATAATATAAATATCTCTATTTTTTATATAATATTTTAATATTTATATATAATATATAATAATAGAGTTAATAATCTAAAGTATAATTAACTAACTATATATAAACGTTTATAATAATTATTTATAACTTATAATAATAACTATTATTAAAGAGATAAGCTGGATAACTTTAATTAGGTTAGTAATATATAGAATACCTAAAGAATTCTAAGAACAAGAACTAGAATAGATAGATAAACTATTATATATCTATAACTAGATCTATATACTAGCTAAAATTAGAAAAGAATTTATTAGACAATTTTATAAAGCTTCTATCTATAAATACTAAGAAATAGAGAAAACGCTAGAATAAATTCTTAGAAGATTCTACTTTTCTAAAGTAAGAAAATAGGTAAAGAATATATTATAAGAATATATAAACTACTAATAAAATAAACCTAATAGATATATATTTTATAAACTATTATAAAATCTAAAAATACTAATTAGACTATAAATAGAAACTACTAAAAACTTTATTATTAAGCTACTAAAGTTAAAAAACTACCTTAGAAGAGAAGTATATAACTTTATTATAATAATTATAAATAAACTTATAAAATATACTAACTTTATTTCTTATAATAAAGTATTATTAGTAGAATAGATTGTAAATATCTTTCTAAAATAGATCGTTGTATAATATAGAGTACTATAGAAGATAATTATAGATTAAAATATTAAGTTTACTTTAAAGTTTTAGTAAATAATTATAAATTTACTAGAAATTAAATATAAGATATTTATAGTATTTTACCTATAAATAGATAGATAGATAGAATAAATAAACTAAATAGTAGAGTAATATCTATAGTACTATATTACCTATAGATAAAATAATTAGATAATACTACTATTAATAGTATAATTTATATATAATAGTACTATATATAATATAACTAGAGTATTACTATTTATAATAAACTATAGGTATAAACTAAAACCCTATAATATTCTAATCAAAATAGTATTATAAATATCCTAGATATAGAAATAAGTTGAGATTATTTAATAAATATAAGACTTATTAAAGAAAGACTTCTAGTTTTTATAATATACTATAAAAAAATACTATAATAAGAAATATAAATAACTATTTTACTTTAAAAAGGAAGAAAAAGTTTAGCTACTATAACGAAATATTTAAAGTAAATAACTAAATAGTAAATTAGATTATATTAAAATTAGACTATATAAGATTAAAGAACAAATATTACCTATAAACTATTAACTTCAATTATTTACAACTATAAAAATCTACCTAATCTTCTATATTATACTTATAGAAAAGATACTCTAAAATACTAAACTAGTAATATATAATATAGATATATATAGAAAAGACTAGAAATAGAAAGTTAAGAAAATAATAAGATATAGAATATAAAATAGTAAATAATACTATCTAATTTAATAGTTAAAAATAGATAAATATAGAAATTTATAAAGTAATATCTAAGAACTAGAAGAAAACCTTAGTTCTATAGTATTATAGGTATATTATAAAATCTAAATTCGCGAAGAAAATTTAAAAATAGAGTAGTAGAATTAAATAATATTAGCTATATTATAGGAGGCAACCCTACTTTAAAAAGAAGACCCGCCTTATAATCTACCTCTTCCTCTTCTTTAAGCTGCTCCTACGTATATTTATAACCCTCTATCTACCTATACTTTACTTATTCGCAAATTTTATAAAGATACTAGATTTTTATATAAGCTACTACTACCTTATTAAAAAGTTATTTTAACTCTTCTTAGACTAGATAGATCTCTTTCTCTAGTTTTACAACTTTAGTATCCTACTTTACTACTATAAAGAATTAGGAATAAACTAGTAGTATAGAATTATAATATACATATAATCTGAGTATTATAATTTATATTATATAATAAACGTATACTAGTATAGAAGTATTCTAAATAATATAACTTTTTAAGTATCTCCTTTTTATCTATTTTATATATTAGCCTCTTATAGAAATACTAAGAGTAAAATATAATAATCTTACCTAAGTAGTCTATATAATTAGTATAATAGTATCTATTTAGGGTTAAATAATAAAGGAGAGGTATTAGGAATATATATAGTAATAGTAAAGATAGTATATTAACCCTATTATATATTAGATTAGAATAGGAAAACTCTTAGACTAAAAGCTTAAAGGGGGAAGATAGTATTATAGATACTTTTATAGAAATTCCTATACTAGATCTAATTAAAATTTAGAACTTTATATAATTAGAAGAATAAAACTAATATAAAATATATAATACGTTTAATAATTTAGTTAACTAAGTAATTAAATATATTTAGTTACTTAGTTAACTAAATAACTAAGTAAGAAGGAATAGTAAGGAAACTAGATTATATTTAATAATCTTATAACTCTAATTTTTATAACTCTTTATAGTTAATTTAAATATTCTTTATATACTCTATTTATATACTTCTATTATAAGCTTATAAGAATAACCTCTCTATAGTACGTAATTACTCTTAGTTAACACCCTATCTTATATCTAGCTAATTAGAAGCTATTATATTTACCTAATTAAATACTATTTTAAACTCGATTATATATATTATAAATCTTATAGTCTAATTCTTATTTACTAGCTTTTTACTATATATAGCTAATAGTTTATCTACTATATCTACTACCTTATATAGCTGAGGTATAAATCTTTATAAATCTAAATTAAAAATATATTTTATAATTATCTACTTTTTAATTATAGTTAATTTTTAGTAGTTTATATAGCAATTAGTATATATAAAAGTTCCTTTATATCTCTATTAAAGAGTTAGTTGCGGTATATTAAATATATTAGTAGTAGCTTATAAACTTTAGAATTAGCTAGCTTTATATACTTAAAGGGTAAGATTAATTCTACCTTTTTATTAAGTATTATTTCTTTATATATATTAAGGTATTATATATTATAGTTATTATATTTACTACTAAGAAATTTTAACTTACTTAATAGGGTAGCTTATTTAATAGTACTTTACGTTAAAGAATTATATTAATTACTAAAATCTATTTAAATAGATTTTCTATTATTTTCTCTTTTTATATTAATAGAAAGGCTTTTTTAACTTCTTTCTCTATTTTTACTTTTAGTATAATTTTATTATTATTTAAATAGTAAATATTATATAAAACTAAAGTACATATTATATAGCCTCTTTAATTATATATATAATACCTAATAGTAATTAATAGAATAGTTACTTATTTACTCTACTATCCCCGTACGCTATATATACTATATAATACTATACTCTACCTTATCTTACTTTACTACTTCTAATCTAGCTAATAGAGTCTATTTAATAATTACTATAAATAGGAGGGTATAGAAACTATATAGAGTAGTATAGATAGATATATTAATAAAGCCTTTTAACTAAAGAGTTAAAATATAGCGGGGGAATATATAGTATATAAGACTATTTTGTTAAGGACTATATATCTAATTAGGTATATAATCTAAGTTTATTAATACTAAGTATATTAAATTTATAATATAATAGTAAATAAATATCCTAATAATAGAACTGCAAAGTTTAATATCCCTCTCTTAGGCCTATAAGGAGAATATATACTCAGCTGCTGAATTTATGAACTTATCTTACTAGTACCATTTCCTAATATTAGTAACCTCTAGATCAACGTTTAGGAACAATCACTTTCGTTTCCAGTAACGATCCGCTTATATCGTTGCGTACCTCACCATTCTCTGGAAGTTCTTGGATTGTGCCATTCGGATGAATTGCCCGTATGTCTGCGAGAATGGTTTGAGAATGTAGCAGGAGAATGAAGGGAAGGACCTGCGAATGAACTTGACCGCCGATATATTAGAGGGGAATCCGGGGATACGGGCTCGAGAGTTGGAGTTTTAGAACGCTTGGGAACTTGCTCGCCGCGGTCGACGAAGACGGGTTCTACGATTTCGATCTTCCTTTCGTTATGCGGTACGATTCGACAAATAGAAGGGTACAGGCGACATATTGGGCGAGAATCGAGAGGCTTTCTCCTCACTAGTTGCCCCGTACAAATGTCCATCGATCTGTATATACCACGGGGATACTGTTCCCAGTCGTTTGCCGATAGAAGCCTAATTTCTTGGAACTCATATTCGTTGGCCGAAGTTGTCATCATGTTTTGAAGCTCGATAGCTGGTTGTATTATGTCCTCGTTAAATAGAACCCTGAGGTCTTCGAATGCGTTGTCCGGGAGAAAGTGCTCCATATCCTCCCTGATAGCGCTTATTGTGCCTTCGGCTGTCTTTATTTGGGTCCTCTTAAACAATGGGTGCGCCGTCAACGCTCTAATTGTCTCCCACCTCCACTTTTCTCTCTTTTCGAGTCCTACTGTCTTGATCAGCATATTTCTTAGCTAGTGACATCCTATACAAACCTTCAGCTGGTAGGTATATCTTACTCATCCCCTCTTCAACATGGTTCATGGTCCGAAAGTGTTCCTCGTGCATTCCGACGGGGTAGCGAAGCCGGAAAATGTTGAGTAAATGATGCATAATAATAAATGAGAGAATAAAATATCTTGAATGCTCGTATCCTCCTATGTTGCTCGCATCCTCATGCCTGGATACCATGTGAAGTATCTCTCCTGTTCTATCTGGTTCTTCATGCTCTAATAGTAACTGTGGCGCTGCCAAGTGCAAGTTGAGCCACTGTTTGTACCTCCTCTCGAACTCCTGTGGTTCGACTTTGCAGAGAAGATTATCCAGCCACAGCTCTATAGAATACCGCAAATTCTCGAATAATTGTCGGATATCGAAATCAGACACGTGGTTGGGTATCGGATGTCTTGCAAGGAGGGCCATAACAGAATACTGAGAACCTTCCGTCACTAGAAGATGAAATCTTCGCCTAGGTCAATGGAGCATCCTTTATTATTCGGGATATCATACCACGTGCAGGACATGAATTTAAGCAATATAAGTGCTCTCACTTGGGTCCTATGCTCATAAAGCAACCGAGCTCATTAGTGCATATCTCTACCGGTCGACAGGCTTGTGAACGTAAATTTGGGAACACAAGAATGATATGGAAGGCTGGCTGACCCCGTAATCTCGGGATTACGGCACCACTAGGCATCAAACGCTTGTCAGAATTGAGCTATATTAGGGCCTGCCGGTCCTCTCTGAACAAGATTCCTGGTGCTTCATGTAGCAACACACATGACCTGTTCCACTGCTTTTGGGATGTTCAGGGCCAAGTCCAGGTTGACACGTCAGCAGTACGCCAACGTAATGTCTGTTCTTATCTGGGAACGAAGCTAATAAGACCCGAGGAAAAAATAGTTGTCTTTGCCAAACCAAAAAATAACTCAAGTTACGGCTGTCAATAATTTTCGACGAATTATGGTGCAATTGAACGAAACCATCGCGATCGTTGTAGTAGCATTGCTCGTTTTTATTGGGATTCTATGTTACGGCTCATATGCATGTTTACGAGAGGTCAGACCGGTGCCGCTGCCAACAAGTAGACCAACCTCTTCACCTCTCCCGTCACCTCCGCGTAGCCTACCTGGAGGCTCACCTTCTCGGCGATCGCCACATCGAAGACCATTACCTCTGGACCATTCACCGGCGCAAGGTCCCCCCCTACAACCAGAGGAAGAATACGAGGTATATCGCGGTGTGAGATAGACAAGATAAGTACGGAGAATATGATTGGTACAGCTTTGGTAGCACAACAGGCAATAAATATTAATTCATCGTTATCTCACCAATGACTGCATGGACTCAGTTACGCCTCGCCCAGCTAGCAGCCCATACCACCGCAAATGGCCGGTTTTTGTAGGAAGTGGGAAACCCTAATTTACGCAGAGGCTGAGCTCAAACGCCCCATCTGACTCATCACATCGAAACGGCGAGGTCTGAAGCCGGCCGATCTGATCGATAGGGGCTATCTAAAGGGGAGCTCCCAGCGAGTGTGAGAATTTCCCGGTGAGGATCAGAAAGGAGTTTTTCTCTTGTACTTTCCTAAGCCTCATCTCCAGCACTACGATTAACAAAGCACAGGTTCACGGAGTAATAGTAGACGACATGGCGGCCGATAAGCCCAACTGCATTGTCGTAGCTGTTGATTTCGGTAGAGTTTGATTGTATCTATGCTTCAGCTGCAGCCACAGTTAACCGGAATTCAGGGACAACTTACTCAGCTGTCGCATGGGCAGAGACACACAAAGTTGGCACAAAGCAGCGAAATTGTAGTAGAAGCCACTTTTGCAGCTAACGGTATTCAGCCTTCAGATTCTAACGTCATCAAGACGTGGCCAGAAAATGGTACTACGGACGAGAAGGTTCCCACGTGGGTATCCGTGATAACTAGTCAGTTGTAACCGGAGCTTAACAATTGACATAATGTAGTGTATCCCAATATCCGAACGAAACAGAATATCTGTGGGGTTTCTCTGTTGACAATGACCAACCGAGGCACGAATGGTTCAAGCTATTACTTGAACCAAACGAAATTGGGAGCAAATCTCATCTGGCTACCCGGTATCCAACGCTTTTGGCCGCCCCCGATGACAATCGTTCATGTCAGACCCTAGTAACTGACTACCTGAGGGCTTTGCATAACCACACGATGGAAACTATACAATCACATTTCACAAACGGGAAGAGGGCTCTCGGAGAGATGCCAAAGAAGTTTACAATCTCTGTTCCAGCCATGTGGTCTGAGAAAGCAAGAGACGCCATGGTCGAATGCGCGCTAGAAGCAGGTATGGGAAATAGTAAAATGGATATAAATATTGTCACCGAGCCAGAGGCAGCGGCGATTTACTCGTTGAGGAAAATGGCCCATCACCTAGAGGTTGATGACATTTTTGTTGTCTGCGACGCTGGTGGAGGGTTCGTTTGTCTTCCCTATCCTTTCAGTGCGGGGAGTATATCTGACAGACTATAGAACCGTCGATCTAATTTCATATAAGGTCGAGAACCTTGAAGCTTGCCCAGTTGTGAGGGAGGCAACAGAAGGATCAGGGAAGACTTGCGGGAGCTCGTTCCTTAACCGGATCTTCGCAATGCATATGAAGGACCAATTCGCAAACAATCGGCAATCAGGATGGACAAATGACAACCTTGGGGACGTCATAGAAGACTTTGAAAAAGTGAAACGGAATTTCAGCGCAGCACAGCCACACAAGAAATACACGGTCAAAGTGAATGGCCTTCAGGATCCTAGAATCCAAAGCAACAAACTCTATCTTTCGGTGGAAGATTTGAAACCCGTTTTTGACCCAGTTATTAACGAGATTGTTGGCCTTGTTCAGGGACAAATACGAGCAACAAACTCAAGGGCTAAGGCTGTATTGCTTGTCGGCGGTTTCGGACAAAACAAATACCTGAAACATCGAATCGAGACGGCCGTCGGAAAAGACGTCGAGGTTCTAGACAGTGTATCGCCGTAAGGAAACTACCCTGGCAAAGACGATAATCTGCTAAATAAACTCGCAGTCGCACAGCTGTCGTAGAGGGGGCTCTACTAAGTGGGCTAATGGGAATTTTGGACGAATCCAGCAATGAAGAGGGGATTACCAAGTTGACTTCTCGATACGCCCGAAAACATTATGGTACGATCTGTATGGAGGAGTGGCGCGAGCTGGATGGCCCGATGAGAAAGTAAGCTTGAATAAAAGAGGCCTAAGCCGAGGAACGTCAGAGCTAATGACTCGACAGAGTGCAATCTCCGAATGGGCCGCCTTTAGTTAAGGTCATGGATTGGTTTATTGAGAAAGCAAGCAAAAAATACGACATAGATCAATCAAATGCTAATTCATCTTGTAGGGTCAGGAAGTACTGACGTCGGTCCCAAAGCTAGTACCATATCAATTCAAAAGAGCTATGGCCAAAGGCCGTCCGAAAGAATTCCAAGTAGCAATCTACTCTTCAACCAAGCAACCATCACCGAGGTATCCAGAGGGTACAGCATGTCTAAATTTTTTGTCTCTATGGTTCACTGACATATTATCAGACGCTACAGAACTCGCCATATTGACGGCGAATTTGAGTACTATCCCCGAGAGAGATTTCGAGACAGTGTATGATGGCGACGAGAACTATTGGAAGGTGGACTTCTCAATTAAGATGACTTGTCATACAGCTGTAACTCGATATTCCTTCACTCACAAGAATAAAGAATACGGCAATATTGAAGCTGAGTATGCTTAAATCAAAATTCACGGTTTAAGTTGCTTCCCAGCGCCTCGTTGTTCCTTGTTTTTATCTATACTACTTAGAAGGGTTTCTTTCCTTTTTCTCCTTTAAATCAAGTTCCTAATTAACTAATAAGATATCTATTATAGAATAGTAAAGGTTTTAACAATAAAACTTATATTTCTAATCTATAGTATAAAAGTAATAATATAGTTTATAAGCGAGCTGTAAATATAAGTAAGCTGTAAACCCTATAAAGTCTCTAAGCCTTTTATAGTATATAGTATTATAACGTATTAATTTACTATTAATATAATAGCTATAATATATTAAGAAGCTTCTATAAAAGCCTTCTTATACGTACGTAAATTATGCCTAGGCTTTCTATAGTATATATAGTATATTAAAGCCTATTAGCTCGTACCTAATCGCGTCTTATCTTACTATATTTCTTCTTCTAATTACTACTCAACAGCCTTTTAAGTAATAATATCCTCTCCCTCTACTTTTATTAGAGTTCTCTACTTTTAGATTTACTTCTTTTTACGCTTTTTATATATTATTATAGCCTTATTTACTTTCTTAAGGCTTAAGATTCGCTTATATATAAGTACGATCTAATATATCACTTTAAAAGAGCTTCTCTCTAGCTAATTAAGCCTTTTAATAATAGAAGTAGATAATAAGCTTTTATACGCGCGAATCTAATCGTAAATCAATATTACTTAGTATTTTAATATCTTATACTATCTTAGATAGAGATACTAGTAATAGTATCTAAAGCTTTATATTAAGCTTTAAAATTACTACTTCTAAATTATATAGAACTAGACTAGTATTTTAAAAACTAATATAGATATTCTCCTTTATAATTAACTAGTTATAAGTAGTATAAAAAACTAGTAGAAATTTAAGTTTAGTAATATAGTTAATATAGTTATATATTAGGCTCTTAATCTAGTACCTATATACTTACTTTAATAGTAAGAAGTAGCTAATATCTAGTAGCTATAGGAGGTACGATAAATATAGCGGTATATAAAGAGTATATATATTATTCTCTTTATAAATATCCTAGAATTTAAATAAGGTATAGCTATTATAGCTTTTAATAATTAGTAGCTAGCGCGTACCTATTCTATACCCTACTATATATTGAATAAAGTATTATAACTAGTTAATATTAAATTTAATATTAGTCTAGCTATTATTATTTAAACTAATTACCTAATTACCTAGTATATTATTATTCTTATATTAGGTAGAGAGATAGTACTAGCTAGTAAAGATAAGAAAAAATAAGATTATCTACCTAATAGCGTTAATTCTATAGATTACTATTATCTACTTATAATTATTTAGCTGAATTATTTTTAGCCGGCTGTATCTTTCTAAACCTATAATAACTAGTTAAAAAGATATTTTATCTATTAGAAAACTAGTTTTATTAAAGTTAAATATATTCTTATTATAAATAATATAGGTAGCTTTTATATATATTATAAGCTTAAACTAGATATTTATAATTTTAGGATCCTTATAAAGAGCTTACTATTAATTATAGGATAGATTAAATTATATTATAAAGCTGTCTATTTACTTAATAAAGTTTCTAAACTACTATTAGCTAATATAACTAATACTATACTTAGTAAGCAACTTATTTACTATATTTTATATAGTATTTAGAGTAGATATAAAGACATATAAATATAGGTTAAGTATATATATAATAATTACCTTTTCTTCTAGCTTAATAAGCTTCTTTAAGTTAGATTAGTAATTATATTATATAGGCTTTCTAGTATATTAGCTATAAAGTATAATTTTAGAAATATTAAATATTACTATAGTAGAGTTAATACTCTAGATATAATTTTAATTAATAGCTAAAATAGTTAGAAAGATATCTACTTTACTATAAGATAATTAAATAGTAGTATTAGTAGTATAACTCTATACTATTATACTACTACAACTAAAAGGTATAAATAATTAATATTATTAATTATAGGTGTAGAATAGTATATATACTCTTATATTATCTTCCTTCTTAATAGTATATACCTTAGATATTCTAAGAGATATAATATATAAAGGTAGATATTAAAACTTTTAGCTCTATTAGATTAACTATTTAATTATTTCTAATTACCTCTTAAATATATTTATATAGATATATTTATAAGTATATATCTATATATATATATATATTAGATCTTCTAGTAACTCTTAATATAATATTTAAAGGAGCTATTTTATACTTTAACTTTTTTATAAAAAGCCTATTAGACTAAACTAGCTTTTATATAAATTAAACTTACAACCCTATAGTACCGCCTATTAACCTTATATACTAGATAATATTAATTATAATATTAGTAGTATAATTCTATACTATTATACTACTATAACTAAAAAGTACAAATAATTAATACTACTAATTATAGATATAGAATAACATATATACTCTTATAAGTAGTTAATAAAACTATTATAGTTAATAGATAATATAGTATAGAAAGTTTATAGAGTTTATAGCTCGCTTATATTTATAGCTTATTTATAAACTATATTAGAGTTTAATAGAGAGAAGATATACCTTAATATAAAGTACTATTAAGTAAGCTACCCTATTAAGTAAGCTAAAATTTCTTAGTAGCGAATATAATAACTATAATATATAATACTTTAACACCTATAAAAAGATAATATTTAATAAGAAAATCGATTTAAGTTTACTCTTTAAATATATAAAGCCGGCTAAATCTAAAGCCTATAAGCTGCTACTAATATATATAGTATACTACGACTAACTCTTTAATAGAAATATAAAGGAATTTTTATATATACTAATTATTATATAAACTACTAAAAGTTAATTATAATTTAAAAGTAGATAATTATATAATATATTTTTAACCTAAATTTCTAAGGATTTACGCCTTAGCTATATAAGATAGTAGATATAGTAGATAAACTATTAACTATATATAGTAAAAAGCTAGTAAATAAGAATTAGGCTAAGAGACTTATAATATATATAAATAAGCTTAAAATAGTATTTAATTAGGTAAAGAACTACTAGAAGATATAGTAAGAGAATTCTAAAGTTATTAGTATATAGTTTAAGCTTATTAAAGAGATAAAAGCTATATGTAGTATTTATAATAAGGATATATATAACTTTAATAAGAATAACTTCTAAATAAATATAATTAGATTTATAAAAGTTATTATAGGTTTAGAAAAATATATAAGATTTAATCTTATATAGCTAGATAATTAAGAATAGGTTACTATTATTCAGAGTATCTATATAGTAGGGTATATAACCCTACCTTTTATTATCTATAAAAAGTATATCTATATCTCTATTTAATATAAGAAAATAGATGTACTATATAATTAGAAGTATTTAGTATCTAAAAATAGCTAGACGAATAATATACTTAGTCTTAAATAGTTAAAGTACTTTAATACTTATATAAAAGCATGTTAGGTAGGAATATATTAGCTACTAATTCTAGATAGCTATAAGAGCTACTTTAACCAGAATTTTAAGGACCACTACCTTAAGAATAAGATTCTTACCTTCTATATACTAGTCTATTTAATATAGTTTACTTTCGGCTTTTAAAGTAGAAGTACTCTTAATATATATAAGACTTAGTATACTAGTATATCTTCTATATTAATAAGAAAAGCTTTCTACTAGCCTTTAGAAATATATTTTTTAGTATATTTATATATAATAACTATTAAAGGCTTTTAAAATATTAAGTTTAATTCTTTTAAATATATAGATAGTATTTAAACGTTTTAAAATATAATTATATATCTTATTAGGACTTCCTATATTATAAATGCTATAGGTATTAAAGACTCTAAATAATATATTTAAATTTTTATCTTAATTAAAATTTATATAAAATTCTTTTAACTTATTATTTATAATAATTTAGAGTAGATTTATACAACTTATTAAAAAGGCTAAATTAATACTATATTAAAATATACTTATAAACTCTTAGATTACTAAGTTTAAAAAATAAATAGAGATATTAAGTAAAAATTATATAAGAGAAAATAGATATAGAAACTATAGTAGAATTAGGTATAATATATAAATATATTAGATAGATAAATCTACTTCTTTTAAATTAAATATAAGTACTTAGAATATTTTTTAGGATAATTCTAATAATAGTTTAACTAGTTAAAGTTAGTAGATTTAGAATACTAAGAAATTTTAGCTTATTTAATAGTATAGCTTACTTAATAGTACTTTATGTTATATAAGATAATATTATCTTAAATTAAAAAAGGGGGACTAATAATTTATATATAATTAATTTAGATAATAATAATATATATAAGAAATAATATAAAATACTATTAAATAAACTACCCTATTAAGTATGATAAAATTTCTTAGTATTCTAAACCTAATAATTTTAACTAGTTAAAATATTATTAGAATTATTTAAAAAAATATACTAAGTATTTAAATTTAACTTAAAATAAGTATATTTATCTATCTAATATATTCGCGTATTATACTTAATTCTATTATAACTTTTATATTATTATATACCTAGTTAAATCCTCTCTTACCTATCTATATAATAAACTTTCTTTAAGTTTTAAGGTACTTTAAAGGTTTTAGTAGCTATTTATACTAATCTCTTACTATATTCTATTATTCTATTTTATTATATCCGCTTTCTCTTATATAATTTTTACTTAGTTAGTATTTCTACTTACTTTTTAAACTTAGTAATTTAAGAGTTTATAAGCGCGTTTAAATATAGTATTAATTTAGCCTCTTTAATAAGCTGTATAAACCCGTTCTAAGTTATTATAGATAATAAGTTAAAAGAGTTTTATATAAGCTTTATTTAAAATAAAAATTTAAGAGTATTATTTAGAGTTTTTAATATCTATAATATCTATAATATAGAGAGTTCTAGTAGAATATATTATTATATTTTAAAGTATTTAAATACTATCTATATATTTAAAGGAACTAGATCTAATATTTTAAAGGCTTTTTAATAGTTATTATATATAAATATATTAAAAAACGTACTCTTAAAAACTAGTAAAAAACCTTATTAATATAAAAAATACGCTAGTATACTAAGTCTTATATATATTAAGAGTACTTCTATATTAAAAGCCTAAAGTAAACTATATTAAGTAGTTAGAGAATATATAATAAATAGGCTAGTATATAAAGGGTAAGAATCTTATTTTTAAAATAGTAGTTCTTAAAATTCTAGTTAAGGCGGTTCTTATAACTATTTAGAATTAGTAGCTAATATACTTTTACCTAATACGCTTTTATACGAGTATTAAAGTATTTTAACTACTTAAAACTAAATATATTATTTATCTAGCTATTCTTAGATATTAAAAGCTTCTAATTATATAGTATATCTATCTTCTTATACTAAGTAGAGATATAGATACGCCCTTTATAGATAATAAAAGGTAGGGTTATATACTCTACTACATAGATACTCTAGATAATAGTAATCTACTCTTAATTATCTATTTATATAAGATTAGATTTTATATATCTATTTAAGCCTATAATAACTTTTATAAACCTAATTATATCTATTTAAAAGCTAGTCTTATTAAAGTTATAGTAAGAGGCGAATCTTATCTTAGAGAGGAAGATAAGGAGCTGAACTAGTTAATTAAAGATAGCTAGCGGGCTATATTTATATATATAAAAAAGGGGTATATTAGCTAATATCTAGTATAATATCCGGCGTAATATTATCTGTAATATTATACATTAATATCTAATATAGCTTAGTAGACTAGCTAAAAATCCCTATAATTAAAGTTATATATATCTTTATTATAGATATTATATATAGCTTTTATCTCTTTAATAAATTTAAATTATATATTAATAATCTTAGAATTTTCTTACTATATTTTCTAATACTTCTTTACCCGATTAAATACTATTTTAAGCTCGTTTATATATATTATAAATCTTTTAGCCTAATTCTTATCTACTAGCTCTTTACTATATATAGCTAATAGTTTATCTACTATATCTACTACCTTATATAGCTAAGACGCGAATGGTCGCAAATCTAGGTTAAGAATATATTATATAATTATCTACTCTTTAGTTATAGTTAACTTTTAGTAGTTTACATAGTAATTAGTATATATAAGAGTTTCTTTATATCTCTACTAGAGAGTTAATTATAGTATATTAAATATATTAGTAGCAGCTTATAGATTTTAGAATTAACTAGCTTTATATACTTAAAAGATAAATTTAATTCTACCTTCTTACTAAGAAATATCTCTTTATAGATATTAAGGTATTATATATTATAGTTATTTTATTTACTACTATAATATTTTAGCTTACTTTATAGAATAATTTACTCGATAATACTTTATATTAGTAGATAATATAATATAATATTACGAACGTTTATATATAATATATTCTACTATTAAAATAGCTAAATGTAACAGCTCTTCTAATTAGACCTAGTATAGGGCGGGGTGATAACTAAGAGTGATTACGTGCTGTGAGGTGTATTGTTCTTATAGGCTTATAATAGAAATGCGTAAGTAGAGTATATAAAGGATATTTAAGTTAACTATAAAGAGTTATAAAGATTGGAGTCGTAAGGTTATTAAATATAATTTGGTTCCCTTATTATTTTCTTGTTTAGTTACTTAGTTAACTGAGCTACTAAGTATACTCAGTTACTTAGTTAGCTAAGCTATTAAACGCGTTATATACTTTATACTAGCTTTATTCTTCTAGCTATATAGAGTTCTAGATCTTAATTGGGTCTAGTGCGGGGGTTCTAGTAAGGATGCCTGTAACACTATCTTCCCTTTCTAAGCTCTCAGCCCGAGAGTTTTCCCGTTCTAAACTAGTATATAGTAGGGTTAATATGCTGTTTTCGCTAAAACTATATATATTTCTAATACCTCTCCTTCGTTGTTTAACTCTAAGTAGATACTATTATACTAATCGTATAAACTGTTTAGGTGAAACGATTATACCTTATTCCCGATATTCCCGCAAGGGGTTAACTTATAAAATAGATAAGAAGGAGATACCTAAAAAGTTATATTATTTAGAGTACCTTTATACTAGTATATATTTGTTATATAATGCGGATTGCGATACTTAGATTACTTATATATTTTAGTCCTATAATACTAGTTTGTTCCTAATTCTTCCTAATAGTAAAGCGGGATGCTGAAGTTGTAAAGCTGGAGGAGAAGATCTATCTAGCCTAGGAGGAGTTAGAACAACTTCTTAATAAAGTAGTAGTAGCTTATATAAAGATCCAGCGTCTTTATAAAATTTGTAAACAAGCGAAGTATAGATAGATAGAGGGTTATAAATATACGTGGGAGCAACTTAAGGAAGAAGAAGAGGCGGATTATAAGGCGGGTCTCCTTCCTAAGGCGGAGTTACCTCTCGCAACATAATTAATATTATTTAATTCTACTACTCTATCTCTAAGTTTTCTTCGTAAATTTAGTTTTTATAATATACCTATAACGCTATAAGACTAAGGTTTTCTTCTAGTTTCTAAGTATTATTCTATAAATTCCCGTGTTTATCTATTTCTAACTATTTTATTAGATAGTACTATTTACTATTCCATATTTTGTACCTTATTATTCTCTTAACTTTCTATTCTAGATCTTCTCCGTACACGTCTGCGTTATATACTACTAGTTTAGTATTTTAAGGTACCTTTTCTATAAATACGATATAGAAGATTAGGTGGATTTTTATAGTCGTAGGTAATTTAAGTTAATAGTTTACGAGTAACATCTATTCTTCAATCTTATATAGTCCGATTTTAATATAATCTAGTTTGCTGCTTAGTCGTTTACTTTAAATATTTCGTCTTAGCAGCTAAACTTTTTCTCCCTTCTTAAAATAAGGTGGTTGTTTATATTTCTTATTATAGTATTTTTTTATAGTATGTTATAGGAACTAGAGATCTTTCTTTAGTAAGTCTTACGTTTATTAAATAATCTCGACTTATTCTTATACTTAGGGTGCCTATAATACTACTTTAATCGGGGTATTATATATTTTTGGTTTATACCTATAGTTTACTATAAATAGTAATACTCCGGTTATACTATATATAGTACTATTATACGCGAGTTATACTATTAGTAGTAGTATTACCTAATTATTTTATCTATAGTTAAGGTAGTACTATAGGTATTACTCTACTATTTAGTTTATTTATTCTATCTATCCATCTATTTATAGGTAAAATACTATAGATATTTTATATTTAATTCCTAGTAAGTTTATAATTGTTTACTAAAACTTTAAGGTAAATTTAGTATCTTAATCTATAATTATCTTCTAAGGTACTCTATACTGTGCTACAATCTATTTTAGAAAGATGTTTACAACTTATTCTACTAATAATACTTTATTATAGGGGATAAAGTAGGTATATTTTATAAGTTTATCTATAATTATTATAATAGAGTTGTATACTTCTCCTTTAGGGTAGTTTTTTAACTTTAATAGCTTAACAATAAAGTCTATAGTAATTTCCGTCTATAGTTTAGTAGGTATTTCTAGGTTTTATAATAGTCTGTAGGGTATATATCTACTAGATTTATTCTATTAGTAGTCTACGTATTCCTGTAATATATTTTTTATCTATTCTCTTACTTTAGGAAAGTAGAATCTTCTAAGGATTCGTTCTAGCGTTTTTTCAGTTCCTTAGTATCTGTAGATAGAAGCTTTATAAAATTACCTAATAAATTCTTTTCTAACTCTAGCTGGTATATAGATTTAATTATAGA
The DNA here is from genome assembly GCA_010094045.1 of Lojkania enalia. Classification (NCBI taxonomy): domain Eukaryota; kingdom Fungi; phylum Ascomycota; class Dothideomycetes; order Pleosporales; genus Lojkania; species Lojkania enalia. Next base: position 82,411 of record ML986682.1, read on the forward strand.
CGTATAGTAGTCCGTCTATTTATTCTAGTTCTTATTCTTAGAGTTCTTTAGGTATTCTGTCTATTACTAATCTAATTAGTATTATCCAGCTTACTTCTTTAGTAATAGTTGTTACTGCGAGTTGTAGGTAATTATATACTATACTTCTATCTTATTATTTCCTTAGTAGTATAGCTGTAGTTTCTTTCTCTTACTTATATCTTAGTAGTCTACTTAGTACGTCTACTCTTTAGTTCTATTTTCCGCTAATATAGATAATCTTAAAGTTAAATATAGCTAGTTCTTATAACTATCTAACCTATCTAGGGGTAAGAGTTTTAGTAGTAAGGAAGGTAGTAAGGTTTTTATAATCGTAATAGACTTTAGTTTACTATTTTACTTCTTACAGGTATATATACTATTCTTTAAAGTATGTTATAATAGCTAGGAGTTTTTGGTCGTATATATTATAGTTTATCTCTACTAGTGTAAGTTTTTGTAAGTAATATACTACTGGATATTATTTCCTATTATAGATTTATATAAGGATTCTAGCTATTCTTATTTCTAATATGTTAGTTTCTATAAAAGCTTTCTTTTCTAGGTTATAGAGTTTTAGTACCGGTTCTTGCTAAAATTGTTTCTTAACTTCTTGGAAGGTTTTTTCTTATTCGTTTCCCTATATAAAGGTAATATCTTTCTTTAATAGTTAAGTTAGGGGTGTAGTTATATTACTTTAATTGTCGATAAAGGTTCGACAGAAGTTATAAAATCCTATAAAGGATTAGACATCTTTAATTAACTTTAGGGTTAGCTAGTTTCTAATTACTACTAATTTATTTAAGTCTATTTATAGTTGCCCTAGTTCGATAATAAATCCTAAGTAGTCTATTTTCGTAGTATAGAATTCGTACTTTCTTACTTTAAGGTATAGTTTTACTACTTATAATACGCGTAGTACTTGTTTAATATATTCCTTATATTCCTGTTTTGTTTTTAAATATACGAGAATGTTATTTAAGTATACTATATAGAATTATCTAAGGTAGGGTCTTAGTACCTTATTAATTCGTTTTTAGAAGGTGGCTGGTATATTGGTAAGTCTAAATAGTATAACTAGATATTTAAAGAGTCCCTTTTTTGTTCTAAATGCTATCTTCTATTTATCTCCTTCTTTAATACGGATTTAATAGTATGCGTTCTAGATGTCTAATTTTATAAAGATAGTAGCTTCTCTTAATTAGTTTCTTAAATTATAAATAAGTAGTAGAGGATATCGATCTTTAATTATAATATTGTTAAGGGTGCGATAATTAACACATATTTATAGGTCAGTTATTTCTTTCTTATCTACGAAGAGTATAAAATATACTGCTAGTAAGTTCGATTCTCTAATTATTCCTTTCTTTAGATATTCGTCTATATATTATTCTAGAGCCTCTATTTCCCTTAGTATTAGGCTATATATTAGTCTATATCCAGGTTCTTTTTCTAGTTATAGTTTAATTTTATAATCGTATTCTCTATATTTAGGTAGGTATCGTAGTAGTTTTTAGAGCTGTTTTATCAAATGTTAGTATTCTTTAGGTACGCTATATAATACGTTTCCTATTAGGAATAATTCTTTTACTACTTCTTTTACTATTACAGCGAGTTGTTCCTTAATTAGTTAGCTAGAGTTTTTAAGGGTGATTCGTCCCGTTTACCAATTTATCTAAAGGTTTTCTTTTCTCAACTATAGGATTTCTAGGATGATATTATAGTTGGTGATCTCTATAATTTAGAATATTTGTCCTTGTTAGGTTATTTCTAGAATTTCAAACTCTCCTAGTTCTATAGTATATATAACTTTCTTCTAGAAATCTTTCCCTTCTATAGTTTAAATTGTATAAGGTTATTCTAGTTATATTATAAGTATTTCTTTTCTAGTAATATAGTTACTAGCTATAAAATTTTTTATTACTCTACTATTAATAAATATATATACTTTATAGCTGTAGTACCGTCTAGGTATTGTAAAATAGTATTTTTCTACATTCCCGTATAACTAAGTTATCTTAGGTTAGTAGACTATTACTTCTTTTATAAATATATATTTTAGGCATTTCTATTCTAGATATTTATATTATAGTCTTCCTCTAATATATATTTTAGGTAATAGAGGTCTAGGTTTAAGTACTATATAGTTTTAGGTTTATTTAGTAACTTCCTATTCTATTATAGCTTCTTACTTTATAGGGTTTCCTAGTACTTCGTCTTTATTTAGTTATCTTAACTATATGTCTATATTTTTCTTTCTTTTTTAGTAGGCTTTATACTATCGTTTAATATACAATATTTATACTATCTTAAAATATACTAGGTAGTATTAGTTTATACAGGAGTTATTATCTTCTCTAATCTAATAGTTCTATTCTTATTTATATCGTGATACTTTTAGTATCTAGTATTTTACTAGTACTTCGTTTTATAAAAAGGCTACTGCTTTCCGTATTATATATGCAGCCTTATCCTAATCTATTATACTAAAGTACTCTTCTACTACTTTTATAGTTTCTATCTATTTTTAGAAATATAAGAAGTAGATTTCTCTAGGGTAGGTGTTTTACTATTCTTCGTAAACGTTGATAATATCTTATTCTAGTCTATTTTTATTATAGAATCTTATAGGTAGTTCGTCTTATAGAGTAGCTATAGGAGCCGGTATTCTCTATTTATACTCGATTATTCCTCGTTAGTATATAGAACATGCTCTAGGTGCTAGCTTAAGTGTTAGTACTCTAGTAGTAGCTTCTTCTATTTATAATAAGGTATTTATTTCTTTATCCTCGTCAGGTGTTTCTTAAACTTCTTCTAGCTATCTTTTTATATGTTTCTGCGTTACTATAAGTTACGTTTTCTTTTAAGGCTAATATTCTATAGCTTCTTTAAGTTGTTAGTATATTTAACACTCGTCTTCGTTATAGAAGAACTAATATAAAGTTCTGTATTCTATAGTTATGGCTAGTTTTTCTTTACCTACTTCCTGCGGTTTATCTTCTGTAGGCCGGTTTCTTTTTTCTTTCTTTTTGCTTCGATATTCCTTTACTATATATTCTAGTTTTTAACAATTATAATACTTAATATCTTTTTTCTAAGTCTTTTTTTCCTAAATCGCCTGTAACTTAGACTTCTTTTTTCTAGTAGCACTTAGATCTATAGGTCCGCCTACATCAGCAGCTCTTACTAAAAAGCGTACTCTTTAGTAGTATACTTATCTTTCCTTATTTTTAAACTAGTATAGTTTGTTGTTAATTCTCTTTACTAGTTAGAAGTATAATACTAGGTCCTGCAGTTGCTCTATATATATTATTACTCTTTTTATTTCTATTTTTAATCCTCTATAGAACTTTACTATTATACTATAATCATCCTATACAACTTTATTCGAGAGCTGTTAAAAGCTTAATATATATAAGGTAATAGATCCCAGTTAAACTAGGTCGTAGAGTCTATCTTCTACTACTTATACTTCGTTAATATCTCTGAACGCTAGTTTAAGTTTCTATTAGAAGTATACTAGGCTTGTAAATATTACCTTAGTTTCGCTCTTCTAGTATTCCTCTGTATAGTTCTTAAAATCTATTAGGAAGGACTGGAACCAGTTAAATAGTTTACCTGTTAAGTGTACTTCTATAAATAGTACTTTCTCGTTCTTATATTAAATAATATTAAGGTTAGCGTCGATATAGATTTTTACTGCTACTAGGAATCCTTTAAACTTAGACCTAGTTCCGTCGAATTTATTAAGTAGTGCTAGTTTAATTCGTCGTTAGTAATACATTGTTAGTAGTATTTTTTTAACTTGTTCGAGTTTTTAGATAATTCCCGCAAGTTCTATCCCTTATTTACTATTAACCATTCCTTATATTTCTTTAAAACTTTTAAGAAGGCTATTCTAAGTCTTCTTTAGGCTTTTTATCTATTTATCTACTAGAACTAGCTGTTCCTATTATTACGCTAATTCGTTCTGTATTCTTATAAATATAATTGTTATACCTACCTCTAAAGAGGTAGCTTTATTAGCTAATCCTAATATTCTGCTTGCGTGAGTTTCCTATATTACTTACCGAAGGTATCTCTTTCCTTATAACTAGGGTAGTTTAACTAGTCTTACTTCTTCTAGCTTCACGAGGGTAGTTAAAGTATAATAGCCCTTCTAATTGGACCTAGTATAGGGCGGGGTAATAACTAAGAGTAATTACGTGCTATAAGGTATATTATTCTTATAAGCTTATAATAGAAGTATATAAGTAGAGTATGCGAAGGATATTTAAGTTGACTATAAAGAGCTACGAAGATTAGAGTTGTAAGGTTATTAAATATAATTTAGTTCCCTTATTATTTTCTTGCTTAGTTACTCAGTTAACTAAGCTACTAAGTATACTTAGTTACTTAGTTAGCTAAGCTATTAAGTACGTTACGTGTCTTATACTAGCCTTATTCTTCTAGCTATATAGAGTCCTAGATCTTAATTAGGTCTAGTACAGGGGTTCCAGCAAGGATGCCCGTAATACTAAACTATTAAAATAGCTACTTTTTCTTAGTATTATAAATACTATATATAAACTATAATAAATTTACAATATAACCTTCTATTAATTTAATAAGAAGATAGAATTAAGCTTACCTTATAGGCGTATAAATTAGGCTAATTTAAGAGCGTATAATATACTGCTATAGCTTTTAATATATAATATTAACAACTTTCTACTCAACTTTATAGAATTATATTTCGCCCTTATATATAACTAAATTACTAGAAGCTTAGAGTAACTAAAGAATAAATAATCGTATAATATATTCTTAACCTTAATTTATAAGGATTTATACCCCGGCTATATAAGGTAGTAGATATAGTAGATAAACTATTAGGTATATATAGTAGAATACTTATAGAAAAGAATTAGTTTAAATAATATATAGCGTGTATAAATAAGCTTTAAATAGTTTTTAATTAAGTAAAGAATTGTTAAAAAATAAAATAAGAGAATTTAGAGGTTATTAATATATAATTTAAGCTTATATAGAATATAATTATAAAATATAGTATATATAATAATAATATTTACAACTTTAATAAGATAGACTTTTAAATAGGTATTATTATAACAGCGTAGGTAAGATAATAGGTCTAAATATAGTACGAATCTACTTAGAGGCATATAAGAATGCGTGGGGGATTAGAGACCTGGAAATTCTATTAACACCTATAGGCCTTATATAAAAGGATATAGAAGAACTACTAAGCTATTTATAAGGGAGTGTATAACTATATACGGAAGGGAAAAGAGGTAGAACTAGGGGTAGGATAAGATAAGCGAAAAGCTTTAAGATAAGGTTATATATAAAGCTTTTCGTAGAACGATTTCTTTGCATTATTATTCTACCCCCCTCCTTATAAGCTAATAGTCCCTATCTACGCTGGTTTGGGAGGAAATTAGGGCTATTACAGATGGGTTCTAGTATAAAGAAATTTCTTCGAGGAGGTATTTACCGGTAAGAGTTAATACGCGCAGTTGCCTATAGAGATATATTTATTAACGTAATATTAAGTAAGGTTTTTTTTTTTTTTTTTTGCGGTAAATATAATTAACCTATATATTAGCTAGTAACTACTATTATAACGGTTTATTAATATTACAATTTTATCGCGTATAGTAATAAGTATTTACTAGCTTTAGTATATCGCCAGGTTGTTATTAACTAAGCTTCCTTAACTAAATAACAACTTCTACTCTATACGTATTATTACACGTCCCTAAAACCGTTAATTATTAAAGTATTACTAACGCCTCTTAGAAAAAATTAATTAATATACTACTCCGCCCGCCTTCTAGAGCCTCTTTAGAAACCTTTTAAATTATCTACCTTTAAGCTACGTGTATACTCGCCCGCGGGTAGTATATAATATTTACCTTTTAGTTCCTAAAATTAAAAAAATGCGAGTATTATACCTTATAAAATAAAAAGTATAACCCTATATAAATCGTATCTAATACTAGTAGAGTACTTACTACTAACGTACTTATAGATCCCCTCCTACTATAAGGAGGAATTTCTAGTCCTCCAGGGCCATCTTAAATTATAGGTAGTAGCCTAATATATAGAGGATAAGAAGGATAAAAAGGTAGCCTTTAAGGCTATTTTAGAATCTACTTACAGTCTAGCGCTTATAGTCTAGGTTGTAAAGAATTAGAAAGATAGCCTTTCTATAGCTAGTATTTAAGTAGCTTTATTCTACTAGAGTACTAAATTACTCTATCGGGTTTTAGCCCTAGAGGCTGTAGTATCTAGCTTTTAAACTAATATCACGGTACTCTCGGGCGGCTAAAAATAAGGTAGGGAAGGTTTAGGGAGAGTTTAGAGGGAAAGAAGAAGAAGAAGGGTAGAGGAGGAGAGGACTAGAGAGGTATCTAACAGCCTACTATTAGACCCTCTAGATTCTATAGAGGAGTAATTT
>ML986682.1:93246-123178 GCA_010094045.1 Lojkania enalia
AGCTGTTAAGTAGGTAACTATAGCATTAAAAAAGCCTTTCTATATAAGCTTAAAGCTAAGGTTTAGTATCTTTAAGCTGGAGAGAATCTTATCCTATAGGTAGAAGAACTACTTAGATTAGGATACGGATCCTCTAATAGCTATACTAATAAAGCGAGTTTTAAAAGTTAGAAATACTTCTCTCTTATTTATCTTTAGAATTTAAAACGCCTGTCGCACTTCTATCTCTTTATTATCTATAATAAAATATAATTATAGAAGCGAAATTATTTCTTTAGTATTCTTAAACTAATACTAGTCTAATTTAGCTAGGTATTTTAGCTCTAGATACTCTTTTATAATACTAGAGGTATATCTCTATACTAACACTATATATATATACTCTATTAGATAGTAATCTATATTAATCTTAAGTTAGTCTAAGATTAAGGCTTACTATTATTTAAATATAGGTTTACTACTATTTATAAAGCTTTTAATTTTAGGTATATATTTAGTAAGGTAGGCTTAAAGGGGCTTAGGGGTGGCTAAGAGGTTTCTTGCTAGAAGAGTTATAAAAGTTTTTTAGCGTATTATTAGTTCTAATTTAGTGGTTTATAGAGGTTAATTAGAACTAATAGTTCTCTATTATATTAAGCGTATAATCTCCTCTTATAAAATTATAATTTATTTCTTAAGGGTTAGTTTACTCTAATTTCCCTCTAAATTAGATAGGTTCTTTATTATAGGCCCTATAGAGAGGGGTCCGCCTGTTATAGGGCCCCCTATAAAAGGTAATAGTTGTTCTATATACGTAGATAAAAGCTTACTCTTACTATAACTTACGCGTATATCGGTTCTAGTATAGGAATTAGAAGGTAAATTATAGTTAGATATTAGTAGTTACCTCTAATTCTAATAGGTTATTAGTAGTCTCTAAGTTTCTACCTAGGCGTACTCTACGCGGCTTTTCTAAAGGCAATCCTAATTACAGGGGATAGGAAGTTCTAAACCTAAAAGCTTCGGTTAATAGAAAATTTCTAAGATTCTATCTAGGTAACTAAATAATTTAATATAATAGTATATAAGTATTATAATCTAAACTAAATCGGGTATATCTTAGACTTAAATATATTTAAATAAATAATTAATACGATATTATTAAAGAGGCTGTTACTAGTAGTATTAAGTTCTTCTATATAATATAATAGTATAGATAAGATAATAGATCCGAATATAGTACAAATCTACTTAGAAGTATATAAGAGTATATAGGGGATTAGGGACCTAGAAATTCTATTAACACCTATAGGCCTTGTACGAAAGGATATAGAAGAACTACTAAGCTACTTATAAGGGAGTATACAACTATATATAGAAGGGAAAAGGGGTAGAACTGGGGGTAGGATAAGATAAGCGAAAAGCTTTGGGATAAGGTTGTATATAAAGCTTTTCGTAGAACGATTTCTTTGCATTATTACAATTATTAATATTATAAAGGTTATTATAGGTTTAGAATATTATATAATACCTACTTTTATATAGCTATATAATTACGAGTAGGTTATAGTTATCTAGAATATCTATACTACTATATATATAACTCTACTATTTATTATTTATAAAAAACGCGTTTATATTTCTATATAGTATAAAGAAGTAGATATACTATATAATTGGAAAATCTCAGTCTCTAAGAACGGCTGGATAAATAATATACTTAATCTTAAGTAGTTAAAGTACTTTAATAAGTATATAAAGATATATTAGATAGAATTATATAAGCTACTTATTTTAGACAGTTATAAAAGCTACCTTAACTAGGAATTTAAAAATTACTACCTTATATAAAAGATTCTAATACTTTATATACCTTCTTATTTATTATATATACTTCAGCCTCTTAATATAGTTTACTTTTTACTATTAAAGCTAAAGTACTTATAGTATATATAAGACTTAGCGCGCTAACGCGTCTACTATATTAATAAAAAAAGCTTTCTTCTAGCTTTTAAGAACGCGTTTTTTAATATAATTATATATAAGAACTATTAAAAAGCTTTTAAAGTAATAAGAATTATTCTTCTAAACGTATAGGTTATATTAGATTATCTTAATATATAATTATATACCCTACTAGAACTACTTTTATAAGAAGACTTCTAATAGTTTAAAACTTTAAGTAATATATATAAATTTAGATTACAATTAATACTTATATAAAAGTCCTTTATATAATTATTAAAAGAGGTATAAGAAGGATTCTTACAGCTTATAAAAGATACTAAGTTAATACTATATTAGAATACGCTTCTTTAAGCTTGTAACTCTAAACTTAAAAGGTAATTAGAAGAAGTAACTAAATATAAAACGCGTAAAAGAAAGTATATTTAATATAGTAGTATAGTATTATATAGTAAGAGATCTTTATATATAGCTACTAAAGTATCTATAAACTCTTAGCCCTTTAAGAAGACTTATAGTACTAATACTTAAGAAAGAGCTTAACTAGTTTAATACTACTATAGTAACTATAGTAAAACTAGATATAATACTCGTACTACTAAAAGAATAGTAGGGAAAATTCTAAATTAGATAAAAGTATATTATATATAGAATCTCTTATTAGTATTAAGTAAATTAACTTTTTATATATAGTATTTATTACGCTAAGAAAAAGTAGCCGCTTTAATAGTTTAGCTGCTTCGATGGTAGAATATATTGTATACTTATAATATATTCTACTATTAAAGCGGCTACTTTTTCTTAGTATTATAAATACTATATACGAACTATAATAAATTTATAATACGACCTTCTATTAATTTAATAAGAAGGTAGAATTAAACTTACCTTATAGGCGTATAAATTAGGCTAATTTAAGAGTATATAACGCGCTACTATAGCTTTTAACGTATAATATTAATAACTCTCTACTTAACTTTATAAAATTACGTTTTACCCTTATATACAACTAAATTACTAGACGCTTATAGTAATCGAAGAATAAATAATCATATAATATATTTTTAACCTTAATTTATAAGAATTTACGCTCTAGCTATATAAGATAGTAGATATAGTAGATAAACTATTAGACGTATATAGTAGAATACTTATAGAAAAGAATTAGTCTAAACGATTTATAGCACGTATAAATAAGTTTAAAATAGCCTTTAATCGAGTAAAAAATTGCTAAAAAATAAAATAAGAGAATTTAGAAGTTATTAATATATAGTTTAAACTTATATAGAATATAATTATAAAATATAGTATATATAATAATAATATCTACAACTTTAATAAGACAGGCTTTTAGATAGGTATTATTAGTACTCTAAAGGTTGTTATAGGTTTAGAATATTATATAAAGCTTATTCTTATATAGCTAAACAATTATAAGTAGATTATAGTTATTTAAAGTATTTATATTACTATATATATAACCCTACTATTTATTATTTATAATAGATACGTTTATATCTCTATATAGTATAAAAAATAAGGTATACTATATAATTGGAAAATTTTAGTCTCTAAAAACGGTTAGATAAATAATATACTTAGTTTTAAGTAGTTAAAGTATTTTAATAAGTATATAAAAATACGTTAGGTAGAGTTATATAAGCTACTTATTTTAAACGGTTATACAAGCTACCTTAACTAAAAATTTAAAGATTACTACCTTATATAAAAGATCCTAACGCTTTATATATCTTCTTATTTATTATATATACTTTAGCTTCTTAATATAGTTTACTTCTTACTATTAAAGCTAAAGTATTTATAGTATATATAAGACTTAGCGCGCTAATACGTCTACTATATTAATAAAAAAAAGCTTTTTTCTAGCTTTTAAGAACGCTTTTTTTAACGTATTTACGTATAAGAACTATTAAAAGGCTTTTAAGATAATAGAAATTATTCCTTTAAACGCGTAGATTATATTAAATTACCTTAATATATAACTATATACCCTACTAGAACTACTTTTATAAGGAAACTTCTAGTAGTCTAAAGCTCTAAATAATATATATAAATTTAGGTTATAATTAATATTTATATAAAAGTCCTTTATATAATTACTAAAAGAGATATAAGAAGGATTCTAATAATTTATAAAAGGTATTAAGTTAATACTATATTAGAATATACTTTTTTAAGCTTATAACTCTAAGTTTAAAAGGTAATTAGAAGAAGTAACTAAATATAAAACGCGTAAAAGAAATTATATTTAGTATAGTAACATATTTTATAAGTAAGTCGCCTACTTAAATAAGTTACCTACCTTATTAGCTATCTCTATATTTAGAGGTATATATTATAATAACGCTCGTAGGTATTACTATAATAATTTAATAGAGGATAGATATACTATTTATCTACTACTATATAAGTTCTAGTATTATATCTAAGCTCGCTACAGCGGTTATAGTACTTCTAGTATAGTATATCTACTCTTCTATACTTCTTACCTGCGTGTACTTTATCCTCTAGTTACTTATCTACCTCCTTTTAAACAGCTATCTTAGTAGCTTTAGCTTTAGTAAGACTATCTTACTTCTATAGAACCTTTTTTAATCGCTTTTTACGCTATAATAGAGTCTTATTTACTTCTTAAAGCTAACTAATCTAACGCTAAAATAGTACGTATAAATAAGCTATCTATATAGTATCTTTAGTAAGTAAATTAAGAAAATTATTAATTATAATAGATAAGCTATTTTAATATCTAGTAATATAGTCTTAAATTAATATTATTTAAGACCCTAGTTTAATAGTATTAGTTAGTATTTTTAACTCCTAGAGGCAACTAGCTACTAGTAGTAGTAATAGAGTATAAAACTTAATATTAAGCTTTAATAGTACTATATTAGAATTATATAGTATTAGACTAGTACCTTATAAGCTTGCGTATATATTAGCCTTAGTAATAGAACGCTAATATACTATATAAAAGGTTGGTAGAAAGTTAAACTTTATAATATAGTAGATACCAGCTTATATAAGCTTATTAATCTTACGCCTATATACTTTCTTTAATAGTAAGAAGTAGCTTATATTTAAAAGCTATAGTAGATACGATAAATATACCGGTATATATAATAGAATAATATCTTTCTCTTATAGAGTAGCTGAAACTTAATAGACCTATAGCTCTTATAGCTATTAATAACTAGTAGATAATAAATACCTACTATATACTACTTTATATACTAATTAAAACGTTTTAACTATTTAATTATAAGTTTATTATTTATTTATCTACTATTACTTATTACGATTACTCCTTTAGGTAGTATATTATCGCCCTAATACTATATAGAGAGGTACTACTTACTAGTAAAAATAATAAATAGTAGAATAGTATTACTATAAATACTTATAGTTTAAATAACTATTATCTACTTATAATTATTTAGCTGTAGTAATTTTAGTTAACTAGCTAATAGTTTAGTACTAGTAACTATCTTACTAGTAGATATAATACCTATCTAGAAGTCTATCTTATTAAAATAATAGTTATTATTATTAGTAATATTATACTTTACTTTAGTATTATATACTAGGTTAAACTAGTTATTAATAACTTTAAGATTCTTATAAAGAGCTCTTTAATAGTTGTATTTTTAATAGAAGTATATTTTAAGCTTAAGAATACGATTAATAAAGTTTATTAGCTAGTTTTTACCGATCTAATCTATAGAGCAAGCTTTTAGTAAATAATTAGTTATATCTTATATACTATCGATTATAGAAGAGTATCTATAAGATAATAGATCTAGTATATACTATATTATAGTTAATTTTTCTAACTTTATAAGCTTCTTAAAATTAGGCTTATAATTATATTATAAAAATTTACTAGCGCGTTAGTCTCTAAGTATTATTTAGAGGATATTATAGGTAGTTATAATACTTTATACGCTCTAAATTTAATCTTAATTAATAGCTAAAATAGCTAGTAATATTTTACCTTTTTAATAGATTAATTAAAGTTAAGGTAGTTACTATATTATATTATAAGTAGGTAGGGTATAACTTCTTAGTAAAAGTAGGCGACTTACTTATAAAATACGTTAGTATAGTATTATATAATAAGGAATTTTTATATATAGCTGCTAAAGTATCTATAAACTCTTAACTCTTTAAGAAAATTTATAGTACTAATACTTAAGAAAGAGTCTAACTAATTTAATACTACTATAGTAACTATAGTAAGACCAGATATAATACTTATATATATTAAAAGGATAGTAGAAAAAATTCTAAATTAGATAAAAGTATATTATATATAGAATCTTTTATTAGTATTATATAACTTAACCTTTTATATATAGTATTTATTATACTAAAAAAAAGTAGCTACTTTAATAGAATAGCTACTTTAATAGTAGAATATATTATATATTATAGGAACTTTTAGCTAGTCTACTAAACTATATTAGATATCGACGTATAATATTATAGTTAATATTATACCGGATATTATACTAGATATTAGCTAATATATCCCTTTTTTATATATATAAATATAGCCCGCTAGCTATCTTTAATTAACTAGTTTAGCTTCTTATCTCCCTCCTTAAGATAAGATTCGCCTCTTACTATAATTATAAGCTTAATTACTATACTAAAATAACTATAATTTAATATATATATTATAATTAATATTACTTCTTTTTATTTAGTATTATAATATTGCGATATTATTATCTTTATTATTTACTAATAATTTTTAAATACTTAGCTATTAGAATTATATATAAATTCTATATTTTATAAGCCTATTAATATACTATATTATATTTAAGGCTATTCTTTTAGTATTATATATAGATTCTATACTTTATAAGTCTATTAATATACTATATTATATTTAAAGCTATTTTATTCTCTAATATTAATATATTCTAGTATATTTCTAATATTATAATAGTTATATACTCTTCTATAGCTATATCTAAAAAGAAAATACTTAGTACTTTTAGTAATTAGAAGAATTAGCTTAAATAGTATAAATTAATAGCTAGTAGGTTAAGGATATAAAAATATTTAGATCTAAATATATCTCTTAAAAAAGTTAAAATCTATAGACTAGAACCTCTCCTCTCTAATATAGATAAGTTTTAGACCCTAAAAATAAATCTAAAAGGGGAAATAGAAAAATACCTCTCTAGTAGAGTTATATATAAGGAAATAACCTTAATATAAATAATAGATTAAAACTAGATAAAGGACTAATATAATTAATAAAAAAAGAATTAGATTAAAATTAATAACGTTTTCTATATTATATATAGTAATATTCTAATAATAATATTACTATAATATCTTATAGCTTTAAGTTATAGGTTAATAATATAGAGTTACCTAATCTAGGGTTAAAATAGCCGAATCGCACCCTATAGAGATAGTAGTAATTCGTCTCTCTTTTATTAGTTATCTCTTTTCTAAGAGAACTAAATATATAAATATATTAGCTCTACTATTCTATCTATTATTATTATACTATAATCTATTATACTAGTCTATTATATTTAAATCGCTTAAACTCTTTAGAGTAGTTTAATAGCGATTTCTAATACTATAAATACGTCTTCTACCCCTTTTAGCTTAACAGCCGGCTTAGCTAGATATATAAAGACCCTAACGTCTAGTAATAGGCGAGATACTAACCTTAGAGCTAGTAAGAGACTTATTTAGCTAGAAGAGTAAACTAGAACGAATATTTATTAAATATCTAAAGAATTGTAGAATTATAGTACTATCTAGTACTGTCTAGCTTAGAGTAGTATAGAGTAGGATATAGATGCCGAAGACTTAGAAAGACTATAATAATAGATATAAGGTAAATAAAATTGGAAGGATTTTAAATAGTTATAAGAGATAAAGTAATAATATAAAGTAGATAATATTTCTATAATCGATTTAGCTATTATTATACTAGAGGGAGTATAGCTGCCGCGAACTACCTCTATTTAAACTAACCTTTCTTACTTTAAACCTCTTTATACTTATAAAAAGAAGAATTATATAGACTATAACTAATAGGTCTAAGACTATAAAAAGTATTTTATCTAGTTACTAGTAGACTTTTAAATAGAAAAGTAGAAAGTTATTTTTACTTCTAGATATATTTTAGAGTCTTTAAAGACTTTATAGAAGATATATAAAACTATAGAGTACTAAAAGAATATATACTAGATTTCTATATAAGATAATCTAAAAGTAAAGATATTAAGTATATTAAAAACTCTATTAGAATAAAAGTAAGAAGCTTTTAATACCTTAAAAAGGTGTAGATAAAGGATAGACTAGTCTCTAACTAACCTATTAAACTATATAAAACTTCTATAAGAAGAAGTTAAAGAGATAAATAAAAACTATATAGTAAATAAGTTTATCTTAATCTTATCTAAGCTAATAAGAAGAGATTTAAATCTTCTCTTAAAACTACAGCTTTAGATACTATTAGAGATAGAAGAATACGCGAATATAGTCTTTAGGTATTACTAAAAGCTTTATAAGGAGTAAAAGGGAAGTAATATAGGTAATTATAAGAGATAAAAGTCTAATACTTTAGAGAAGAGTAATAGTACTCTAAAAAAGGTTAGAAAGAGCTAGAAACCCCCGAAGAGGTCTAGAAAAGGTAATACCTACTTAGAGCAGCCTTCTATTATATATTAGATATATAGAGAGGAGAGCTATAAGTCTTCTAACTATTTCTAGAAGAAAGGGAAGTCTAAAAGAGCTCCTAAATAAAAGTTAGAAAAAGGTAAAGGTTAGAAGAACTAAACTTCTTTCTTCTAACCTATATTAAACTTTTTAGGGAGAGTAAGAAGCTAGGAAAATTATAAAAATTACTTTTTTAAACTTCTATAAAGTTACTTATAGTTAAGATAGTAGTAGAGGGTTTAACTAAGAATAATTATTTAATTAACTTAGATATATAACTAAATCTCTTTAATACTATATTTATAAAATAGTATAACTTAAAGATTAATCTACTACTAAAGTTAATAGTAGAAGCTATAAATAGCTCTAAGATTCTAATATATAAAACTACTATTATAAAGGTTACTGTTAGGGACTTATATAGTAAGGTTTAAGTCTATAAGGTATTATTTATAATAGTAGACCTTAAAGAGTATAAGATTTACCCTAGAATACTCTAGATATAGGATTATAATCCGAAATTAAACTTTTTTAGTAGAAAGATACTTTTTAAGGGGGTAAAGGTTATAAGCTTACTCTAGTTTTATAAGGTAGTATTAGAGGATATAGAAGAGTTTACGGAGACTATTATAGGTAGTAAAATAGACGTCTATACTATCTAGTTAATTTAGTAGCTATAGTAGATAAAATTAGCGTTAAAATAGGCTAATTATAGCTGGAGTATACTAATTTTAAGGATATATTTAATAAAAAGCAATCCTTAGTACTTATAAAGTATAAGCTTTAAGATTTAGCTATAAATCTACTAGAAGGAACTAGTCTTTTATATTAACTACTATATAATTTATCTTTAGTTGAGTTTTAGTATCTCTAGAAGTATCTAGATAAGTATTTATAATATAGATAGATTAGGAGATCCTAATTACTTACTAATATACTAATCTTCTTTATAAAGAAGAAGAATAGTAGTTTAAAGTTCTATATAGATTATAGAGGTTTAAATAAGATTATTATACGTAATCGGCATCCTCTTCCCCTAATTTTAGAGTCGCTAGAGCGTCTAATATAAGCTAAATACTATACTAAGTTTAATATTAGAGAAGCTTACTATAGAATTAGAATAAAGAAAGGAGATAAATAGAAGACCGCGTTTTATACTAGATACGGTTCTTTTAAGTATACTATTATACTATTTAGCCTAATAAATATACTAGTCTAATTTTAAGCGTATATTAACTAGATACTTACTAGTTTTATTAATATAATATATATTATATACTTAGATAATATCTTAATCTTCTCTAATATAAAAGAGAAATATATTAAATATATTAAGAAAATACTTTAGAGACTATATAAGGCTAGACTCTTTATAAAACTTAGTAAATACAACTTTTATACTAGAAAAATAGACTCTCTAGAGTTTATTATTTATTCTAAGGGGATTAAATTTAACTACTTCTAGTTAAAAACTATCTAAGATTAGCTAGTTTTATAAACTATATAAGATATATAAACTACTATTATAGGTTTATTATAGGATTCTTAAAGATTATCTTACCTTTAACAAGATTAACCTAAAAGGGGCTAAAGGCTGCTAAAAGAGGCTATACCTAGAGAAGAGAAGAAAGTTAAAAGTTAAATATTAGTTAAAAAGGACTAGAGGCTTTTTAATAGTTAAAAGAAACTTTTTTAAGTATTTCTATCCTCGTTTATTATAAGCTAACTCGGCTTATAAAGGTTAAGATTAATACTTCTAGGGGCGCTATTTTAGGAATTCTTAGCTAGCTTATAGAAGAGTAAGTAGGTAAGATAATATTGTAACCTATTAATTTCTTTTTAAGAAAGCTTAGTATAATAAAGTATAACTATAATATATATAACTAGAAACTACTCGTAATAGTAGAAAGTTTAGAATACTAATATTAGTACCTATAAGAAGTTATATTTAACTTTTATATAAACTATAATAATCTCTATTAGTTTATAGAAATAAAGATTTTAATCTATTAATATATACGATTGTCTCTTAAGCTTACTAAATATAATTATAACTTTATTTATTAACCTAGTAAATTTAATCTAGCTAATAGACTATTATATTAACTAAATTATATAAAGGAAGTATAGGCACCTTTAAAAAAGTCTAATATAAGATATATTAAATCTATATACGCTAAGATTAGTTTAAAAAGAGTAGAAAGAACTAAATTAGACTAGAATAATAGTACTAAGATCCTTAGAGTTTTAGTAATAGTAACCTGCGTATAAACTACTTAGAAAGATTTTTCTCTTACCTAAGAAGTAGAAGAAACCTCTTCCTTAGACTAAGAATATTATAACGGCCTAGAGTAGACTAAAGAAGATAATAAAGGGAAGATAGAGCCTATAACACTTTAAAAGAAGTAAAACACCCTTAATTAGGTATATAACTACCTTATAGTAGGTTTATAATAGCCTCTAATTAGCTAGATATAAGATAGGGTAATAACTAAAAGTAATTACGTACTATAGGGGATTATTCTTATAGGCTTATAATAGAAGTACGTAAGTAGAGTATATAAAGGATATTTAAGTTAACTATAAAGAGCTATAAAGGTTAGAGTTGTAAGGTTATTAAATATAATTTAGTTCTCTTACTATTTCTTCTTACTTAGTTACTTAGTTAACTAAGCTACTAAATATATTATATATCTTATATTAGCCTTATTCTTCTAGCTATATAAAGTTCTAGATCTTAATTAGGTCTAGTATAGGGATTCTATAGAGGTATCTATAATACTACTTTCCCCTTCTAAACTTTTAGCCTAAGAGTTTTCTTATTCTAATCTAGTATATAGTAGGGTTAGTATACTATTTTCGCTAAGACTATATATATTTCTAATACCTCCCCTTTATTATTTAACTCTAAATAGATACTATTATACTAATTATATAGACTATTTAAGCGAGATTATTATACCTTATTTCTAGTATTTCTATAAGAGGTTAACTTATAGGGTAGATAAGAAGAAAATATCTAAAAAGTTATATTATTTAGAGTACTTTTATACTAGTATATATTTATTATATAATATAGATTGCGATACTTAAATTACTCGTATATTATAGTCCCGTAGTACTAGTTAGTTCCTAATTCTTCCTAGTAGTAAAGTAGGATGCTAAAGTTATAAGGCTAGAGGAGAAGATTTGTCTAGCCTAAGAAGAGTTAGAACAACTTCTTAATAAAGTAGCAGCGGCCTATATAAGGATTTAGCATCTTTAGAAGATTCGTAAATAAGCAAAGCGTAGGTAGGTAGAGGGTTATAAATATGCGTAGGAGTAGCTTAAAAAAGAGAAAGAAATAGATTGTAAGGTAGGTCTTCTTCCTAAGGTAGAGTCGCCTTCTATAATATAGCTAATATCGTTTAATCCTACTATTCTATTTCCAGATTTTCTTTATAAATTTAAATTTTATAATATACCTATAATACTATAGAACTAAGATTTTCTTCTAGTTTCTAAATATTACTCTATAGGTTCTTATATTTATCTATTCCTAACTATTTAATTAGAAGTATTATTTACTATTCTATATTCTATACCTTATTATTTTCTCGACTTTCTATTCTCTATCTTCTCTATATACGTCTATATTATATACTACTAGTTTAGCATCCTGGGGTGCCTTTTCTATAAGTATAATATAGAAGGTTAGGTAGATTTTTATAGTTGTAAGTAATTTAAGTTAATAGTTTACGGGTAATATTTATTCCTTAATTTTATATAGTCTAATTTTAATATAATTTAGTTTACTACTTAGTCGTTTACTTTAAATATTTCGTCTTAGTAGCTAAACTTTTTCTCTCTTTTTAAAATAAGGTAGTTATTTATATTTTTTATTATAATATTTCTTTATAGTATATTATAGGAACTAGAAGTCTTTCTTTAATAACTCTTACGTTTATTAAATAATTTCGACTTATTTCTATATCTAAGGTACCTATAATACTATTTTAATTAGGGTATTATAGGTTTTTAGTTTATACCTGTAGTTTACTATAAATAGTAATATTCTAGTTATACTATTAGTCGTAGTATCGTCTAATTATTTTATCTATAATTAAGATAGTACTATAAGTATTACTCTACTATTTAGTTTATTTATTCTATTTATCTATCTATTTATAGATAAAATACTATAGATATCTTATATTTAATTTCTAGTAAGTTTATAATTATTTACTAAAACTTTAAAGTAAACTTAATATCTTAGTCTATAATTATCTTTTATAGTACTCTATATTATATAATAATCTATTTTAGAAAGATATTTACAATCTATTCTACTAATAATATTTTATTATAGGAGATAAAGTAGGTATATTTTATAAGTCTATCTATAATTATTATAATAGAGTTATATACTTCTTCTTTAGGGTAGTCTTTTAACTTTAGTAGCTTAACGATAAAGTCTATAGTAACTTCTATCTATAGCTTAATTAGTATTTCTAGGTTTTATAATAGTCTATAAAGTATATATCTATTAAGTCTATTTTATTAGTAGTTTATATATTCTCGTAATATATTCTTTACCTATTCTCTTACTTTAGGAAAGTAGAATCCTCTAAAGATTCGTTCTAGTATTTTCTCTATTCCTTAGTATCTATATATAGGAGCTTTATAGAATTATCTAATAAATTCTTTTCTAACTTTAGCTAGTATATAGATTCGATCGTAGATATATAGTAGTCTATCTACCTATTCTAGTTCTTATTCTTAAAGTTTTTCGGGTATTCTATTTATTACTAACCTAATTAGAGTTATCTAGCTTACTTCTTTAGTAATAGTTGTTACTACGAGTCGTAGGTAATTATATACTATACTTCTATCTTATTATCTTCTTAGTAGTATAGCTATAGTTCCTTTCTCTTATTTATATCCTAATAGTCTACTTAATACATCTACTTTTTAGTTTTATTTTCTACTAATATAGATAATTTTAAAGTTGAATATAGCTAGTTCTTATAACTATCTAATCTATCTAGGGGTAAGAGTTTTAGTAGTAAGAAAGGTAGTAAGGTTCTTATAATCGTAATAGACTTTAATTTACTATTTTACTTCTTATAGGTATATACGCTATTTTTTAAAGTATACTATAATAGTTAGAAGTTCTTAGTTATATATATTATAATTTATTTCCGCTAGTATAAGTTTTTATAAATAGTATACTACTAGGTATTATTTTCTATTATAGATTTATATAAGGATTCCGGCTATTCTTATTTCTAATACGTTAGTTTCTATAAAAGCTTTCTTCTCTAGGTTATAGAGTTTTAGTACTAGTTCTTATTAAAATTATTTCTTTACTTCTTAGAAGGTTTTTTCTTATTCGTTTCCCTATATAAAAGTAACCTCTTTCTTTAATAGTTAAGTTAAGGGTATAGTTATATTACTTTAATTATCTATAAAGGTTTAATAGAAGTTATAAAATCCTATAAAGGATTAGATATCTTTAACTAATTTTAAAGTTAGCTAGTTTTTAATTACTACTAATTTATTTAAGTTTATTTATAGTTATCCTAGTTTAATAATAAATTCTAAGTAGTCTATTTATATAGTATAAAATTCGTATTTCCTTATTTTAAGGTATAATTTTACTACTTATAATATACGTAGTACTTGTTTAATATATTTCTTATATTCTTACTTTATTTTTAAATATATAAGAATATTATCTAAATAGGCTATATAGAATTATCTAAGATATAATCTTAGTACCTTATTAATTCGTTTTTAAAAAGTAGCTAATACGTTAGTAAGTCTAAATAGTATAACTAGGTATTTAAAAAGTCCCTTTTTTATCCTAAATACTATTTTCTACTCGTCTTTTTCTTTAATATAGATCTAATAGTATATATTCTAGATGTCTAATTTTATAAAGATAGTAGCTTCTCTTAACTAGTTTCTTAAGTTATAGATAAGTAGTAGAGGGTATTAGTCCTTAATAGTAATATTATTAAGAGTATAATAGTTAATATATTTTTATAGATCTATTATTCCTTTCTTATTTATAAAGAGTATAGGGTATACTACTAGTAAGCTTAATTCTTAGATTATTTCTTTCTTTAAGTATTTATCTATATATTATTCTAGAGCTTCTACTTCCCTTAGTATTAGACTATATATTAGTCTATATCCGGGTTCTTTTCCTAGTTATAGTTTAATTTTATAATTATATTCTCTATATTTAGATAGATATTATAGTAGTTTTTAGAGTTATTCTATTAAGTATTAGTATTCTTTAGGTATATTATATAATACGTTTCCTATTAGGAATAATTCTTTTACTACTTCTTTTACTATTACAGCAAGTTATTCTTTAACTAGCTAGCTAGAGTTTTTAAAGATAATTTATTCCGTTTACTAGTTTATCTAAGAGTTTTCCTTTCTTAACTATAGAATCTCTAGGATAATATTATAGTCGGTAATTTCTATAATTTAGAAGATTTATCCTTATTAGGTTGTTTCTAGAATTTCAAACTCTTCTAGTTCTATAATATATATAACTTTCTTTTAGAAGTCTTTTCCCTCTATAATTTAGATTATATAGAGTCATTCTAGCCGTACTATAGGTATTCTTTTTCTAGTAATATAATTACTAGCTATAAAGTTCTTTATTACTCTACTATTAATAAGTATATATACCTTATAGCTGTAATATTATTCTAGTATTATAAGATGGTATTCTCCTATATTCTTATATAGTTAAGTTATCTCTAGCTAGTAGGCTATTACTTACTTTATAGATATATGTTTTAGGCATTTTTATTCTAGATATTTATACTATAGTCTTCTTCTAATATATACTTTAAGTAGTAGAAGTCTAGATTCGAGTACTATATAGTTTTAGGTTTATTTTATAACTTTCTATTCTATTATAGCTTCTTATTTTATAGGGTTTCCTAGTACCTTATCTCTATTTAGTCGTCTTAGCTATATACCTATATTTTCTTTTCTTTTTTAGTAGGCTTTATATTATTATTTAATATACAATATCTATACTATCTTAAAATATACTAGGTAGTATTAGTTTATACGGGGGTTATTATCTTCTCTAACCTAGTAGTCCTATTCTTATTTATATCGTGATACCTTTAGTACCCAATATTTTACTAGTACTTTACTTTATAAGAAGGCTACTGCTTTTTATACTATATATACAGCCTTGTCCCAGTCTATTATATTAAGATATTCTTCTACTACTTTTATCGTCTCTATCTATTTTTAGAAGTATAAGAAACGGATCTCTCTAGGGTAGATATTTTACTATTCTTTATAAACGTCGATAATATCTTATTCTAGCCTATTCTTATTATAGAATCTTATAGGTAGTTCTTCTTATAGGGTGGCTATAGAAGCTGGGGTTTTCTATTTATACTCGATTATTTCTTATTAATATATAGAATATGTGGTGAGAGGCGAATCTTGTCTCAGGGAGGGAGATGAGGAGCTGAACTGGTTGATTGAAGATGGCCAGCGGGCCATATTTATATACATGAAAAAGGGGTATATCAGCTAATATCCAGCGTAATATCCGGCGTGATATCGACCGTAATATCGTACGTCGATATCTGATACAGCTCGGCAGACTAGCCGAAAATCCCTATAATATACCCCCCCAGCTTTAACTGTAAAGGAGAAGCTGCGTCGAAAAAAAAAATGAAGGTAGATACTATACTAAAAGAGGTAAATTGTATAGAGTAACTGGTAGTAGAGCTAAGTACGCTTGCAGAAATATCAATTTGATGTAATATAGGGTGAGTTATAATCAATTTTTGATCACCCCCTAAGATTCTTGTTAGTAATCGATTTATTTAGCTAATAGAAATTCCTGAGATTTGATTCTAGCTGAAATATCTTCCATTTTCAGTTGCTTGATAAACCTTTAGTATTATTGCGGCTGTAGAACTTTTGTAAGGCCGTTAGCTGGTATTAGATTTGTTAGTTGCTAACTGATTGTAAGTCTCTGCTCTACTACTTCTTAACGTAGCTAGTGCTGGTATATATCTACATAGCGAAGTTTAGTATTAAGACGCTTAGATAGCTTATTTACGATATCTACTATTTGTTAATTATCGCAAAGTAGTACTGGTTGCGCGTTAATATGGAAGCGTAGTAAGGCAAAGGCCTTCTACTACTACTCCATTTCTGATCCGGCGATTGATAGTGCTAATAATTCTGCCTTAGTAGTCGATTTTATAACCGTACGCTGAATTAAGGCTTTCCAATCGATCGGCATCCTAAAAAGTTGAAATATATAGCTGTAGGAACTTCGACGAGTATTAGGATCATCGCTAAAGGCTGTATTAGATGCGCTATAGAATAGTAATTGCTCTACAGGGTTGATATAATCAGTATTACTACTCTAGCTGATGGTAGAGGTATTTTATATATTATTAGCTGTTACTGTAATTGCTAAGTACTTCGTACTAATTAGATATTACTATACCCTTAAGGCAGCGTTAATATAATAATTGCTAGGGTTCTAGAGGTATTATAATAACATCGAGTACGCTCGCGCGACATTAGGGCGTATAAAAACTACGATCTAGGCTAGACAACCAATTAGTTATTAGTAGTAAGATATCTTATTAGAGGATTCTTTAGTAGCAGCTAGCAGTATGTTCTTATATAGAGGCGTACTCGGCGCCTTCTTATTAACTGTAATATTAAATCGCGCTGCTACCTTATTAATAAATAAGTCTTATAGCAGCTAGGTCTTACGCTACTGTATATCGTGTACGACTCGAACTTCTAGAAACTAATTTAGATCTCTAAAAGATTGAAGTTTATATTTGTTACTTAATTGCAATTTAAATTTCTACTTAGTAGAGATATTTAATAGGTAAACTAGGATTATAATATTATTAATATAAAAGAAGACGATCAGCTTGTCGTTTGCGTATAAGTAAGATATTCCTAGTACTGTTTTAAGGCCTAATTGCCTTAGAGTCCTATCCAGCTTATAATACTAAAGTTTCGGAGCATCCTTAAGGCTATATATAGCTTTCTATAGTTGTAGATATTTTCTATACTTATATATAAAACCTTCTAGTATATAGATATATATTAACCTGTCTAATCGGCAGTTAAGGAACGTGTTAACAACATCGAACTGGTATATATCGAGTTTAAAATAAGTTGCAATTAATATTAGAAAGCGAAAGATTCGTGCGGCTAGTATAGCAGTATAGGTATCTCCCTATTAAGATTGTAGATCGCTGCGTACAACTAATCTAGCCTTAAATTTATATAGGAAACCGTCCTCATTAAATTTATATGCGAATACCCATATTACTAGAAGAATTTTAGTAGAGTCTTAGAGGATTGTTATCTTTTACTAGGTATCTATATCCTTCTACTTCTATAACTCAGCGTAACAGGCCTTATAGAAGCTAGTACTAAAAGAGTAATTCTTTAGATCCTTATAGTACTTTAGTTCTAGTAGAAGCTGATTGTAATAATATTTTCTGATAGTACAAGTTTCCTTCATATAATTTGCCGGTATCAGCTCGCTATTAGATAGTACTACGAAGGTAGTAAAGTATAACTAAAGCGGCCTGCAGCTATATAAGAACTTACCTTTCTAGATTATATTATCCCTTAATACTTAGCTACTAATTTCTTCCCTCTGCGGGGTATTATTTATTCTTTTTAAGGGTATAGAAGTATAAGAAGGTAATAGTTACCATCCTTATAGCAAATTATTACTAAAAGTAATATTTTTACTATCTACTAGCAGCGCTGCAGGAGTATCCTAATTCTTTAGTACTAGCGCTAGTATTAATTCTAGCGTTAGGAGTCCCTAATTACTAGTAATATCGTCGATTTGTTCTTTAAAAATAGTATTCTCCTGCTGATAGGCCTTCTTACTAATTAAATTGCCTGCTAACTCAGTAGAGATATCTTAATTAGACAGCCGATCCTCGTAGATCGCTTCTATAACTTCAATTGTTTTATTATTGCTACTATCGATAGAGCTTTTAATATTGTTAATTTGAAAAAGAATCTTCTCTAGGGATTCTTTTAGCGGATATTCCTCCTCCTTACTAGATATAATATCGCTAAATACAACGTCCCTAGTATTAAGTACCCGTTTTAGTTTCAGAATCAGCACTCGGTATATATTCGTACTCCTATATTATAAGAGTTTCCCGATTAGTACCTGCGACGCTAGTTTATCGCCTCTTAATAGAGTTTTATCTAAAACGTACGCTCGCGATCCTATAACCTAAAGGTAAGTAAGAGACGGTTTATAGTTAAAAATAGCCTTATATAGGGTTTTGAATTAAAGGCTTACAATCGGCGTCCTATTAAGTAGGTATATTACTGTATAAGCTAATTTATTAGTATATTTATTAGAGATATTATCTTCTATTATAAGAGCGCGCGCGCGGGTTATAATTTAGTATTCTACTTACTCTACTAGGCTATTCTACTTAAGTATACGAGGCGCGCGAGCTTTAATCGCAATTCCTTAATTAAATAATACTTCTATAAGTTCTAAGAAGTTTAAGTTATTATCTATACGAATATATACAATCTTTCTTTTATACTATTGTTTAATTTTTGCTAATAGTATTTTAAAGGCTTTCGCGAGGGTAGATTTCAACTAATTATATATTATAAATCCCTTATACTACCAGGATACCTAATTAACTGTATAAAATAGGTATTTCTTACTATTATAGTACCTCTCGCGGTCCTTCTAAAGTTGTATAATATTAATCGCAATTCTCTCGAATAGTTTAATAGCTAGGTAAAGCTGACTATACTAGCTAATCTGCTATAATAACTTCGCTTATATATATGTCTAGCAATCTTACTATACTGGTACTTCTTAATTGCTTAACTAGATACTCTTAACTGCCTAAGGCAGGGCTAATACTAAATCTCTACCTAAGTAGCCTAATAATTAGTATACTTCAGCTGAAGAAATAATTTACATTAGTTACTAGCGATAGAAAGGCTTTTCCTTAATTACTACAACTATCTTATATCCAGAAAGCGAATCGAGTAGAGGCCTTTTTACTAGGTCTGTATCTAGTAGCTAGTAGCTGTTAAACAACTCTAAATAACAAACGATATTGTAGTAATTATACTAATAAAGGTAATTTCTACCTAAGTTAAACTAGATACTCTATTCTCTATTTCTAATTAGGGCTATTATATTAGTTAGCAACTAAGAGATATAAGCGACTTCTATTAGTTTAATATCCCTTAGGCCTGTAGGAGAATTAATTGTAATTACGATAGTACCCTATTCTAATATAGGATATATACTACCTCCTACAGCGATTTTATCTTTAGAATTTACTATCTAAGTAGTCTACTAACTAAAAGTCTTAGAGTTGTATATATAGATATTAGAACCTAGATTAAGTATCTACTAATTTAGGATACTGGTATCTTCTTTCTCAGGGGTAGTACTCGCTGAAAAATTGCCCCTTTAAATCACCTGGGTATTTCCTTAAAGGCTAGCAGCTTTTATAGAGGCTTTACTATCGAATAAGGATTTTAACTTCTTATATTTTTCTATATTTACCTTTAGGGCATTCTTTTTCTCCTAGTTATTCCTATTTAAGATATTATCTTAGGCTTTTAGTATTTCTTAATCTAGTACCTAGTTTAATAGCCTAATCGATTCGTTTACATACTCGCAATTACTCTAGAAGTACTACTTCTTATAGAAGTAGGGTGGTAGAGTACGCGATCGCGAACCGGATTTTTCTTAAGGCTGCTATATAGTACTATTAGAATTTACTTGAGGAATTAATAGATGTTGTAAAGCTATAAACAAGCTAAGCGCTTTCTATAGATTAAAATATCTATAGTAATTAGTATATTGGTATACCAATTGTTTAATTGTAGGAATCGGTTAATCGATCCTACCTAACTTATTTTTAGCGTTGATCGGTACTATATAGATTAGCGCCCACACCTTATCTTTCTTAGTAACTATTAGAAGAAAATTCTTTTCTACTCTAAGGCCCTAAACTTCTACTAAGCTAGCAGCTTTAGTATAATAGATTACCTAATTCTACTAATTTAGCTACTTCTCTACCTCTCTATCAGTTAGGTACTTAAAGAGAGCTTAATATTCCTTCTAGATTAGTTGCTCCCTCAACTTAATAATAGGCGCTAACTTTTCCTATAAGATTCTAAGAATCTTATAGCTGGTTATATCGTCGCTAAGTATTACTTTATATTAAGGCGATGTTATTATTAGGATATTACTATATATAGTACGGAGAGTATTATTAATCTTAATCTAATCCTTCCTCTATTAGTTATACTAGTTCCTTACCCAGTTCCAATCTATTGTTTATATTAAGGTTATCTCCTTATATATAACTCTACTAGAGGGGTATCTTTCTATTTCCCCTTCTAGATTTATCTTCGGGGTCCGGAACTCACCTATATTAGGGAGGGGAGGTTCTAGCCCATAAATTTTAACCTCTTTAAGAGGTACGCTTAGATCTAAATATTTCTATACCTTTAGCCTACTAGCTGTTAGTTTATACTACTCGAGCTAATTCTCCTAATCGCTAGGGGTACTAAGTATCTTCTTTTTAGATATAGCTATAGAGGAGTGTATAACCGTTGCAATACTAGAAATATACTAGAATATATTAATACTAGAGAATAAAATAGCCTTAAATACGATGCAGCGTGTTAATAGGCTTATAAAGTGTAGAATTTGCACATAATTCTAATAGCTAAGTACCTAAAGATCGTTGGTAAATAATAAAGATAATAATATCGCGATATTATAATACTAAATAAAAAAGGTATAATATTAATCGTAATATATAAATTGAGTTACAGCTATTTTAGTACGGTAACCGGGCTTATAACTATAGTAAGAGGCGAATCTTGTCTCAGGGAGGGAGATAAGGAGCTGAACTAGTTGATTAAAGATAGTTAGCGGGCCATATTTATGTATATAAAAAAGGGGTATATTAGCTAATATCTAGTATAATATCCGGCGTAATATCGACCGTAATATCGTACGTCGATATCTGATACAGCTTAGCAGACTAGCCGAAAATCCCTATAATAGAATATACTCTAGATACTAGTTTAAGTATTAGTACTTTAGTAGTAGCTTCTTCTATTTGCAACGGGGTATTTATTTCTTTATCCTTATCTAATTCTTCCTAAACTTCTTCTAGCTATCTTTTTATATATTCCTACATTGCTGTAAGTTGTATTTTCTTCTAAGACTAATATTCTATAGCTTCTTTAAGTTATTAGTATATTTAACACTTATCTTTATTATAGAAGGACTAATATAAGGTTCCGTATTCTATAGTTACGGCTAGTTTTTCTTTACCTATTTGCTACGGTTTCTCTTTTATAAGCCGGTTTTTCTTTTCTTTCTTTTTACTTTAATATTCTTTTACTATATATTCTAGTTTCTAATAATTATAGTACTTAATATCTTTCTTCTAAGTTTTCCTTTTTTAGGTCGCCTGTAGCTTAGGCTTCTTTTCTCTAGTAGCGCTTAGATCTATAGGTCCGCCTATATCGGTAGCTTTTACTAAAAAGTATTATAATAATGCAAAGAAATCGTTCTATAAAAAGCTTTATCTTTTTACTTATCTTATCTTACCCCTAGTTCTACCCCTTTTCCCATCCGTATATAGTTATATACTCTCTTATAAGTAGCTCGGTAGTTTTTCTATATCCTTTTGTATAAGGCCTATAGATATTAATAGAATTTCTAGATCTCTAATCCCCTATATACTCCTATATACCTCTAAGTAGATTTATACTATATTTAGACCTATTATCTTACCTGCGCTATTATATTATATAGAAAAACTTAATACTATTAGTAATAGTCTCTTTAATAATATCGTATTAATTATTTATTTAAATATATCTAAGTTTAAAATATACCTAATTTAGTTTAAGTTATAATATTTATATACTATTATATTAAATTATTTAGTTACTTAAATAGGATCTTAAAAACCTTCTATTAACTAAAGCCTTTAAGTTTAGAACTTCCTATCCTCTATAATTAGGATTACCTTTAGAAAAGCCGCGTAGAGTACACCTAGGTAGAAACTTAAAAACTACTAATAACCTATTAAAATTAGAGGTAACCACTAATATCTAACTATAATTTACCTTCTAATTTCTATACTAGAATTAATATACATATAAGTTATAGTAAGAGTAAGCTTCTCTCTATATATATAAAATAACTATTACCTCCTATAGAAGGTCCTATAATAGGCGGACCCCTTTCTATAGGGCTGGTAGTAAAGAACCTATCTAATTTAGAGGGAAATTAGAGTAAACTAACCTTTAAGGAATAAATCGCAATTTTATAAGAGGAGATTATACGCTTAATATAATAGAGAACTACTAGTTCTAATTAACCTTTATAAACCACCGAATTAGTACTAATAATACGCTAAGAAACTTTTACGACTCCCCTAATAAGAAACCTCTTAGCTACCTTTAAGCCCCCTTAAGCCTATCTTACTAAATATACGCCTAAGATTAAAAGTCTTATAGATAGTAATAAACCTATATTTAAATAATAGTAAGCCTTAATCTTAAACTAATTTAAGATTAATATAGATTACTATTAGATAGAGCGTATATATATAGTATTAATATAAAGATATACCTCTAGTACTACGAAAGAATATCTAGAGCTAAAATACCTAGCTAAATTAGACTAGTATTAGTTTAAGAATATTAAAGAAATAATTTTACTTCTACAATCGTATTTTATTATAGGTAATAAAGAGATAGAGGCGTAATAGGCGTTTTAGGTTCTAAGGATAAATAAGAGAGAAACGTTCCCAACTTTTAAAGCTCGCTTTATTAGTATAGCTATTAGAGGATCTATATCCCAATCTAAGTAGTTCTTCTACCTATAGAATAAGATTCTCTCTAGCCTAAAGATACTAAACCTTAGCTTTAAGTTTATATAGAAAGGCTTCTTTAACGCTATAGTTTCTTACTTAACAGCCTATAATATAAAAAGAAGGAGTATTTCTAACTTCTTAGAACGAACTATTAGCCTATAGATTATAGCTAAAGTAAATTTAGATTAGTACTAGAAGATTTCTAAGAGTTTATTTAAGATAATTTATAATCTAATACTACTCTAATCTATCCTAGTATTAATACCTCGTTCTATTATAATCGCTCTCTAATAACCTAGTTGTAACGATGCAAAGAAATCGTTCCACGAAAAGCTTCATATACAACCTTATCCCAAAGCTTTTCGCTTATCTTATCCTACCCCCGGTTCTACCCCTTTTCCCTTCCGTATATAGTTGCATACTCCCTTATAAGTAGCTTGGTAGTTCTTCTATATTCTTTCGTATAAGGCCTATAGGTGTTAATAGAATTCTCAGGTCCCTAATCCCCCACGCACTCTTATATACCTCTGAGTGGATTTGTGCTGCATTCGGACCTATTATCTTACCTGCGCTGTTATATTATATAGAAGAACTTAATACTACCAGTAACGGCCTCTTTAATAATATCGCATTGATTGTTTATTTGAATATATCTAAGTCTGAGACACGCCCGATTTAGTTTAGGTTGTAATACTTATACACCGTTATATTAAATTATTTAATTACCTAGACAGGATCTTAGAGACTTTCTATTAACCGAAGCTTTTAGATTTAGAACTTCCTATCCCCTACAATTAGAATTGCCTTCGGAAAAGCCGCGTAGAGTGCGCCTAGGTAGAAACTCAGAGACTACTAATAACCTATTAGAATCAGAGGCAACCGCCGATATCTGACTATAATTTACCTTCTAATTCTTATACTAGAACCGATATACGCGCAAGTCATAGTAAGAGTAAACTTCTATCTACGCGTATAGAACAACTGTTACCTCCTATAGGGGGCCTTATAATAGGCGGACCCCTCTCTATAGGGCCTATAATAAAGAACCTATCTGATTTGGAGGGAAATTGGAGTAAATAAACTCTTGAGGAACAAATTGCAATTTTATAAGAGGAGATTATATACTTAACACGATAGAGAACTGTTAGTCCTAATTAACCTCTATAAACTACTAAATTAGAACCGATAATGCGTTGAAAAACTTTTACAACTCCCCCAGTAAGAAACCTCTCAGCCACTCCTAAGCCCCCTTAAGCCTACCTTACTAAACGTACGCTTAAGATCGAAAGCCTTATAGATGGTAATAAACCTATATTTAAATAATAGCGAACCTCGATCCTAGACCGACTTAAGATTAATATAGATTACTATCGGACAGAGCGTATACGTATAGCGTTAGTATAGAGACACACCTCTGGTACTGCGAAAGGGTATCTAGAGCTAAAATACCTAGCTAAATTAGACTAGTATCGGTTTAAGAATGCCGAAGAAATAATTTCGCTTCTATAATTGTATTTTATTATAGGTAATAAAGAGATAGAGGCGCGATAGGCGTTTTAGGTTCTAAAGATAAATAAGAGAGAAGCGTTCCCAACTTTTAAAGCTCGCTTTATTAGTACAGCTATTAGGGGATCCGTACCCTAATTTGAGTAGTTCTTCTATTTATAGGATAAGATTCTCCCCAGCCTAAGGATACTAAACCTTAGCTTTAAGCTTATATAGAAAGGCTCTTTTAATGCTATAGTTGCCTACTTAACAGCCTACGATATAGAAAGGAGGAGCGTTTCTAACCTCCTAAAATAAACTGTTAGCCTATAGGTTGCAGCTAAAATAAATTTAGATTAGTACTAGAAGGCTTCTAAGAGTTTATCTAAGGTAACCTACAATCTAATACCACCTCAATCTACTCTAGTATTAACACCTTATTCTACTACAATCGCTCCCTGATAACCCAGCAAGACTCTTATACCTGAAAGGCATACGACCCCAGGAAATTGCTACAACTATAGTAAACCAGGATACTTTATAAACGAATATACAGTCCTTAAAGTATAAGAGATAGAGGTTAAATAAGAGAAGATTAAGGAAGAAGAGTTCCTAGACGTAAATAAGTACCACCCAGATGGTTCTCGGGTAGGAAATAGAGACGCCTAGGAAAACTCTCCATCTTAGGCTTAAGTAAGTACAACTTATCAAATATCGATTTATCGTATTTGTTTAGAGGAAAGTACTTCTAAATCCCTACCGTTCTATATTTAAAAGGTGTTAGTGTATAACTAAACGCCCTTGTTAATATAGGCGCCCAAGGCTTCCTATTTCTTAATTCTACAGTAGCTAGATTACTCTCCTAAGCCCTATATATATTAATACAGCGCTTACCCTTTAAAATTACCGTTAAAGGTTTTCAGGACCGAATCTAAACCCTAGTTAATTAGTATATCTACTTATACCTGCGAATTAATAGGAGAACTATCTAAAACTACCTATTTGTTATTATAGATCTAGGTACTTAGAATTGTATTATTAGTATTAAATAGTTACGTTGTTTTCAACTCCTACTAGATACGGATAAGAATTGGATTATATAGCCCTCTAAGTATCCTGCTACTTATAATCCTTCACCTCCTCTTCTTATACAATTAACTCAGCCAGTACGTGATAAGGAAGTAGAGCTAGATATCCGGCGACGCGACGCTCTATAGGAAAAGGACTAGTATTGGTAGTCCTATAGTCCGACTATCTATTATATTAAGGGTCTACTAAGACTGCTAAAACTATATCAGTTTCCTATAGCCTATAGTCTAAATAAGCTTAGAGCTCCTATACGCCCGTATAAAATAAAGTCCGAACCTAATCCGAAGAAAGTCTATTCTCCTATTATCGCTCTTATCTCAGCTAATACTTTCCACTTTAATATAAAGAGGAAAGAGAACGAGTTTTTCTCTACGTCTCTATACGAAATCGAGCAGCTGATTAAAGATAAGTAAGCCCTAGAGCTAGAAGATAAGGCTGAAAACGAAGTACTAGTAAATCTCCGATTACTATCCGAATACTATAGGTATCGGGATATATTTAGCAAAACTGCGGCTTATTAATTACTAGAATACTATTCTTACAATTATAAGATTATCCTTACAGAACTCCTCCCTAATAGTTACAGCCTGTTGTATAAGTAGAACGTTAAGGAGCTGGAAGCAACTAAAAAGTATATTATAGATAATCTACGGTATAGGTATATCGAGTAGAGTCGGAGCTCCTTTATATCTCTAATCCTTTACGTCCGTAAACTTAATAGTAACCTGTATATCTGCGTAGATTATTGTAAACTTAATACTCTTACCTGTAAGGACGTATATCCAATACTACGCATAGATGAACTCCTGTCTAGGCCTACTAAGGTAATAATCTTTACTAAGTTTAACATTCGTGCGGCCTTTAATAAGATTAGGATAGACCCTAGTTCTAAGAAATATACTACCTTTCAGACTCGATACGGAACCTATAAGTATAAAGTTCTACCTTTTAGATTATATAACAGCCCAGCAACTTACCAGCACTATATAAACGACGTACTAATCGACTACCTGGATAACTTCTATATTACTTACCTAGACAACATCCTTATCTACTCGGAAGACGAGGCGATATATACTATCTATATTAAGAAAGTTCTTAAGAGATTATATTAAGTAGGGTTATAAGTTGATATTAAGAAGAGCGAATTCCATGTTACCCGAACTAAATACCTTAGCTACATCCTTTTAAACAAAGGCCTTAAGGTTAATCTAGAGAAGGTAGAAGTACTGCGCAACTAGCAGCTACCTACTACCGTAACGGGTGTGAAATCCTTCTTAGGTTTTACTAGATTCTATTAACAGTTCGTACCGGAATTCTTGCGTGTCGTAAAGCTAATTATCGTACTATAGAGCCCTACAACCCCTTTCGTATGGATTTCGGAATGTGACATTACCTTTAAGAAATTGAAGTTAGCCCTGTTGAGTATACCTACTCTCTGCCACTTTGACCCTGCGTTAGAAACAAAAATGGAAACTAATACCTCTGATAGAGTAGTTGCAGGAGTACTGTTATAGAAACATCCCGACGGAAAATAGTACCCTATAGCGTTCTACAGCAAGGTTCTATCCGGTTTGGAACTGAACTGGGAGATCCACGATAAGGAACTGTTCGCAATCGTTACTGCGTTTAAGTAATAGAGGGCAGAACTTACTTCGGTAGCTACTAGGACTCTAGTATACACCGATTATCGCTCACTCGAATATTTCATAACTACGAAGGTACTTAATGCTCGTTAAGTTCGTTGGACCGAGGAATTAGCTCAGTATCAGTTCCGAATCGAGTATACCCCGCAAGTATCGGATAGAGAACAGACTACTCCTCTACGATAATCGCTTATATATTCTATTAGATTCAGGCCTTTGTACGCGACTTATACGAGAGGCTTACGATTAAGTATCCTCCGCACACCTAAGTGCTACTAAAACCTATCAACTACTGTCCCGGAAGTACTACTAGAAGGGTATAGAGGCTACTTATAAACGATATATACGGAATTGCATCCTATACCGTAAAGCTTATCCGATACAAACCCGAACCCTAGGTTTTATCCACCTACTTCCTATACTAAATCGACTAATATAATATCTGTACATTAACTTTAAGGATTTTCCTATAGATAAGTCCGGATACAATTAGATTATGGTGGTAATTGATCGCCTGTCTAAATAAGCGGTATCTATTCCCTGCTATCGTATAATTGACGCACGGGGAATAGCCGAATTGTTTATTTAATAGGTGTACCGCTTTAGCTATACGCCCGAAACCATTATTTTAGACTAAGGACCTTAGTTTATATCCAGTTTCTGGTCTAAATTCTGCTGTATCTTAGGCGTAAAGATTAAACTATCTACTGCTTATTATAAAGAGACTGACGGATAGATGGAGATTATAAACAAGTACATCGATCAGAGACTGCACCCTTTCGTATCCTTCTACTAGAACAACTAGAGTTCTCTATTACCTATAATTAACCGAGTACAAGCGACTCTACCCTATACAACTATTAGAATGTCCCTATATTAGATCCTATACGGATCTAAGCCCTGTTAGAGTTGGGATTGGAAATATTCCGTTAATCCTATTACCGTAACAGACAAATTAAATCGTAAGGACGCCTTAGCTCTAGTAACTCGTATATATGCAGCCTGGGAAACCGTAAAAGCTAATATTAAGAAGGCTTAGGATCGCATGTAATCTGTTATTAACTATTACCAGCGACCGATTGATTAGTAGATTAGTAATATAGTCTACTTAAATACTAAGAACCTTACGGTCTAGAGACCGAGCCGAAAACTATCCGATTAATAGGAGGGCCCTTTTAAAGTACTAGAACAGGTTGGAAACTCGTACCGTCTATAGCTACCCCTAGAGTTGAGAATATATAATGTTTTCGCACCAAACCTGCTGTATAAGAACCCCCAGGACCCTTTACTAGGGTAAGAAGCTCCGAAACCACCTACTATCGCTATTAAGGGGGTAGAAGAGTAGGAGGTTAAGGAAATACTGGCCAGTAAGCTGTATCGCAAGACCCTCAAATACTGTATAAAATGGGTAGAATACAATTCTAACCCGGTCTAATATAAAGCCTTAAATTTTATAGGTTCGCCTTATAAACTGAGAGCTTTTTATAATAAGTATCCGAATCAGCCAGGACTCCTAAGAGCCTTAACTAAATAGATTAAGGTATATAAGGATGGTATAGAAAATATAGATTACCTGGTAGACGATAATATATAAGAGTTGAGTAGTGGATTTAAAAACTAAAGTACAGGCCCGAAATTACTCCTCTATAAAATCTGGAGGGTCTAATAGCAGGCTGTTAGATACCTCCCTAGTCCTCTCCTCCTCTACTCTCCTTTCCCTTCTTTCCCTCCGGACTCCCCCCGAACCTCCTCTACCTTATCTTTAACTGCCTAAGAGCGCCGCGATATCAGCCTAAAGGCTAGATACTAGAGCCTTTAGGGCTGAAACCTAACGGAGTAACTTAGTATTCTAGTAGAATAAAGCCACCTAGATACTGGCTGTAGGAAGACTATCTTTCTAACTCTTTACAACCTAGGCTATAAGCGCTAGGCTGTAAGCGGACTTTAAAATAGCCTTAAAGGCCACCTTTTTATCCTCCTTATCCCCTGCATATCGGGCCGCCGCCTATAGTTCGAGATGGCCCCGGAGGACTAGAAACTCCTCCTTACAGTAGGAGGGGATCTATAAGTACGTTAGTAGTAAGTACCCTACTAGTATTAGATGCGATTCGTACGGGGTTG